>PVJS01002039.1:0-89120 GCA_004027185.1 Glis glis
AGAGAGAGAGAGAGAGAGAGAGCTGAGGCTGGCCACGAACCCGGATCCTCCGGTCTCTGCCTCCCAAAGTACTGGGATTACAAGCATGCGCCACCACGCCCGGCATTTATTGGTAAATAACATAAATGCATGGGCTGTACATCTAGTGCACTCCTTAAGAGTGTAATTCATCAACCATTCCCTTATTTCTCCATAAACCATACACCATGGCTATCAATCCAACTTGGCTACTCATTATAGTAGCACCCAATTAACTACTGATGGTCCTATACTTATGCCTGGCCTCTATTATTTTCTGATTTTATTATCTCTATGTGTATTAGTGAGACAACTTCTACCACAAGAAACTTGCTATCAGCTCTTATCTAATGAGTGATGCTTTTGCCCTTCTTGATGCTTTGGTAAATGTGTTGGTCTCAAGGTTGTTTTGTGGAATATAGGTCTCTAGTGGAATAACTGGTTTTGTGTAATGAATATACTCCAGCCTGTTTATTTCTGTATGTACTTTTTTAGTTAACTGATATTTATACTTCATTTTGACTTTCTTTCTTTATATCTCACATCATTTCTAAAAATATATTTAACTGATAGAAACATAAAATTGTACATATTAATGAGATACAATGTAATATTCTGATATATGTAACCATTGCATAATTTTAAATTGGAATTAATACATTTATTTCCTCGAACATTTATCATTTCTCCATGGTCAAAACTTTCAAAATTCCTTCTTTTAGTTTTTTGAAATATACAGTGCATTATTATTTTCTATAGTCACTCTACTAGGTAATAGCATGGAAAGAATTTTACTCCCATTCTTCTATAATTTGGTACCCGTTGATCAACCTCTCCCCCTCCTTTCTCCCACCCCAATCATAGCCTCTGTTAACCCTCATTAAACTTTCAACTTCTATAACATCAACTTGTTTTAGATTCCAGGAGTGAGATTCCATGAGTGAGATCATGGGGTACTTGTCTTTCCTGGCCTGGCTTATTTCACTTAACATAATGACCTCCAGTTCCTTTCCATGTTTTATTCTTATTGCAATGCAGGCATTTCTACTTCACTTTGAATGTTGTCAGTTGTTTTGTTTCAGCACAGTCTTCTGAAATGCATGCCAGAATTTGAAATCTTTTATGACAGGAGAAGCTTTCATATTATAAACTTTATCTCATACAATTTTACATTGTATACTGTTTGTCTTTGCACTCTCACTTATAGCCACGCATCTCTGCTAGGAGATGTGTTAAGTCCTGCAGTTCCTTCAGAGTTTAGACCCCATGCTCCCCTAGCAATTCCAACATTTCCTCAGTAGGATTATATTGTGACTCAACCATAGTCACTATGTTAGACAACTGGCTGGAGGGGGATTGCAGAAGGGCAGAATCCCCTGGATGGGTGCATGTGTTTTTTGCTTTTTTGCTTTGCTTTTCTGTTCTTTTTTGTGGAGTAGAAACTTTTGCATTACACCAAAGCCGGGGGGGGGGGTTCTACCTCTGAATGGGAAGATTGCACCAATACTGTATGTTCAGCACAAAAATTTGGGGATTCAATGTTTTTTATTGTATAAACTAATATCCACACCCCATCTTTTAGCACTCCATTCTTTATTAATCAAATCCATGATCTTGATGTATCTGACATATGAGTGCTGTAAATTTACCTGGAGCTCCATTGTACTGATTATTTAGTTCTGGGCCTAAACCTTAACTTTCTCTGTCCTATAGATACAAATGAGAACATTTTTCTATACCGACATCAAGTTTCTATGCTTTCTACCTTAAAAGATAATTATCCTAAGTATTTCATTAGCTCTCTTCAAAATATCAATTGGTCCTAGCACCAGCCATCCAATTCCATTCTCCTTATAACTACTATTTCTCCCAGTCAGTAGGGTAGTTCATTCTAACGGAACATCTTACAGATTACCAAAAAGAAAGATCAAAGAATCCCAATGCTATCTTATGCCGGGTACTTCATAGCTTTTTTTTATAACTAGTGATGTGGTCCCTTTGGCAGCGCCATCATATAATCCAGCTCCAAAGTCCCATTTTAGCATTGCTTTCTTGAACCACATTTTGTATAAACTACCACAGATTAGATTCCCAGGACAACAGGCCCTGAGTCGGTTAGCTTGCAAAAGTTTTATTAAGGAGTGTTCATAGAATCAACATTTCTGGGGGAAGGAATGAAAGCAGTGGGCAGGGTGAGAAGCTGGGCTGCAGTGAAGTAATATCTATGTGCCTTAGCATATTGCATGAAGGACTGTGAGATTGGACTTGTCTCAGAGCCATCATAATTTGGGATGAGAAGGCCAGATTTTTATATGGTTCCACTAACCAATCTGGAATTTAGGCTTTCAAAGAAAGGAAGCATAACATTAAGAAGATAACTCTTTTTTTAGCTAAGAACAAGCCCCCAAAAAGACTGGCTGTCATCCTACAAATTTCCTTGATCTGAGGAAATAAGCCCATTAGTCTTTAAGGGGTATCTGAGTGGTACAGTGAGCATCTTTGGTAGATACCTATAACGAAAACTATAGCTACACCTATAGCTAAATATAATGGATGGTATAGTTATATCTATACCTATAATTAAAACTAACCAGTTACTTTGCATTCTTCAGATCAGTGGACCAGCAGACAAAAAAAGGCATAAGAAATAAACTCTAATTATCATGATGCGCTAGGATTGCTGACACTGATTGGTGTATGTGTAAATTTGAGAGGCAGTGTGGAATTACTTATTTCCCAGCCTAGTGAAAATGGTGAGTGGTCAGATGAAGGAAACATAGAGGCAAGGCAATTAAGAACTTGGCTTTCATAGGCATGAAGATTTATGTCACATAACTAGGAAACCAAAACTTTCTAGCTGCAGCCCTTTCAAAGAGTGATAGAAATCTAGAAGCGTTGGTAGAGAAGAATGATTATGACTATCAATACCAGTTTCAGCAGTGGGTCTATAGCATGTCTCTATAATTCTTGTGTTTTAAGTCTTTTGCAGAAATTTTATCTCCTTAAAGTCTCATCGACATAGGAATCTTTATACGTAAAATGTGAGCATGTTAGCATGGTACAAGTGGTGGGCCATTGCAGGTATCTTTGCTATTCTAGAATTGCATCTTCTCAATCCCACCTTGATTTCAGGCATTTTAGCATAGACCATTCCCTAGAGGCTTCAACTCATTCTTGTTTGAGAGCATCATGTGTCTGGTTTGTGTACTATATTTCTGTTTCTTGCCTGAGGGCTCTTCAAAAATTAGACACTGGTAGAACTTGCACATAAAACTTAAAGAGATATTAATATCCCAGTTGCCAAGATTCAACCAACAGGGGACGGTTAGTAATTTGTAGCTGTTCCCACCTCCCATTATTTAGTCAGACAATTCTGAGAGAAATTCTTTATGTATTCACAAGGTCCTAGAAGAATTGAATAGCATTACTGACAGATCCATTTGCATAATTCCTTTTGATATCAAGGTCTATATTATGGATCTCCAAGTGAAAATGTCTGTGAGTTTGTTAACCCTATCATAATCTGAAAGCTGCTTTCATAAGTTCTTAGACTAAATCTAATTGTATTGCCTTGAAACAAAAAAAATTCTGAAATTTCTGCTGTTTAAATGGAAAAACTTTTTCCCCTCTATTTCTAATGTGAAAATTTCATTCACTCAAGTACTTCCTTGGTCTTTTCTTGAATATTCTGCCCTTTGGTCTTAAGTCTGTCATCGAAGGGAGCGACCACTTTGAAGGTTCAGTTCTTTTGAACGCAAAAGACTGCAAGCCTTCACCCCATGTGCCAAATTCTCATCGCTCGGCACTCCCCTGTATCACTGCATCACAAAGAACACTCCTTGACTTCAAAGAAGGCTTTAATACATGGATGAAGAAAAGTGGAAGGCGTCAAGGAGGGAGAATGAAGCAGATATACGTGCTACTCCTGTTCTCCTGTTCTTTCTTTTCTGGCAGTAACAGTAGGAGCAATGTCATTTAGTGAATAGCACAGATGGAAACAGAAGCCTGGAAGCCAATTAAAAAAATCTCTGGAAATTTTAAATCTATAAACTATTAAGAAGTTACTTCACTTAGGATCCACTGATATCATTTGAAACAGAAAGTATATGTGTATTTATTGACAAATTTTAGCTCTTTAGGTATTTTTAGAAAATGTTATTGAATGAAAAAATGATACACCTGATGAAGTTGGTAATTTCTAGATTAAATATTTCCTAATATTACTAATTTAATATCTACATATAGTGTTTAATTTAACCCCAGTATATAAATTCAGGAAACTTCCATAATTTACATGAATTCATTCTTCTTTAAATGCTGTATTTCATAATTCCTCCTTCATCTGTTCTTTCTAGAAAGCACAGTGTGTGTGTGTGTGTGTGTGTGTGTGTAAGATGTAAGCTTCATCTTCTAGAAGTATCATATAAGAAAGTACCTCAAATTCAAACACATTTGAACTTTTGACTTCGCAATTCTAGAAGATTCCAATTATATTCCAGCTTACTGTGTACCTCACCAATCTCTAAAGCCAAGGTTATATATTATAGCAGGGGAGTTTTGACACTCTTTTTCTTTTTTGTCCGTGTGTGTGTGTGTGTGTGTGTGTGTGTGTGTGGTCAGATTTGTCAGAAACTGCAAATTGGGTCCTATCTCAACTCTCACTGGTTTGACATGTGTCTCACTTTCATTTGTTCCCTGACTAAATACTGAATTCTGTTCTTTACGCCAACCCCCAAAAAATTGTATGTTAAAGCTCTCTATACCCTGGATGCCAGATATGACTATATTTGGATGTATAGCATTTAAAGAGAAAATCAGTTACAATAAGGTCATTATGGTGAGCTCTAATCCAATATGACAAGTGTATTTTTAAGAAGAGGAAAGCCAGGTGTGATGGCTCATGCCTGTAATCCAAGTACTTGGGAGGCTGAGACAGGATGATCGCAGGTTCACAGCTAGCCTGAGCAACTCAGTAAAGGGTGTAGCTCAGAGGTAGAATGCCCCTGAGTTCAATCCCCAGTACCACACATACACACACACACACACACACACACACACACACACACACACACAAAGAGATCAAGAGAGGGAGAAAAAAACATGCAGACAGACAGACACAGGAAAACACACACACACACACACACACACACACACACACACACACACACACACACACACACACGGAAAGAGCAAGATAGAACAAGAGAGAAATTGGGACAGAGACAGATCAGACATGTATACATACAGCCGAGGGACTAGCATGAGAGGACACAGTGAGAAGCTATCTTTCTAAAAGACAAGTGTAGAGGGTACAGAAGAAACCAAACTTGCCACCACCTTGGTCTTAGACTTCAGCATCCAGAACCAGGAGCAAACACATTTCTGTTGTTTAAGCCAGGTAGTCTGTGGTATTTTGCAACAGCTGTCTTTGCAAACTGACATTCCTGTACTGAGATGTTTATTGATATTCATCATATGAATACAAATTAAGCCCACAGTACTCTAACCAAAGGCCAGAAATTTACAAGCCTGAAAGTACCAAATTTTAGAGGCAAAGTTGACTAATTACTGCTTTTATATATTACTGGTGAGAGCATAAATTTGAATAATATGAGGAGAATTCAAGGGTATTTAGCTAAAGAATGCCCATTCTTTTCCACTCAGAAATACTACCTCCAGACATCTACTCTAGAGAAGCACCTGTAGTTGATCACAAAGAAACACTCAAGGGCACTTTATTGCAGCAGCACTGTTCATAACAGGAATAGTGTAAAAATAACCTGAGTTCCTCAGTCAGGAGAATCATCAGCAAATAAATTGAATAGAGTGAATCTATGTAAAGCAGCATAGATAAGTATCAACCTAATGTTGAGGAGGATAAAAAGAGAAGTAAAATCAGAAATAACAGGTGATGCCATTTCTATGAATTTAAAATGTAAAATAGCAATTTATATTATTTATAGATAGATTTACTGTAAAAATAAAAAATGAATAAAAATAATATACATAAACTTTAGGTTAATGGTTATACCAAGGTGGAATGGGGTGAAATGTATGGGGTGACAATTCAGGGTTACCTTTAAGATTTATTTCTTAAGGAAAAAAAAGAGAGCCTTATGAGATAAGTATGGGGAAAAAGTTTATATTTCCTTTTTATGGGGGATATATAGTTGTTTTTTATATTATATTGATTTTTTTCTGAAGTGCCTTATTATGTAAAATAATTATTCATAAAGAGGCCCAGACACTACCAGCTGAAATACAATACCCTTTTCTCTCTCTCATTTTATATGCAGTACTGGGGATTGAACCCAAGGGAATTCTACCTCTGAGCTATATTTCTTTCTTTCTTTCTTTCTTTCTTTCTTTCTTTCTTTCTTTCTTTCTTTCTTTCTTTCTTTCTTTCCTTCCTTCCTTCCTTCCTTCCTTCCTTCCTTCCTTCCTTCCTTCCTTTCTTTCTTTCTTTCTTTCTTTCTTTCTTTCTCTCTTTTCTCTCTTTCTCTCTTTCTTTACAGTACTGGGGATGGAACCCAGGGGCATTCTACCTCCAAGCTACACACCCAGCCCTATTTTTTTTTGAAACAGGGTCTCACTAAGTTGCAGAGGGCCTCACTAAGTAGCTAAGGCTGGCCACGCACCCGGTTCCTCCAGTCTCAGCCTCCCAAGTACTGGGATTACAAGCGTGCGACACCACGCCTGGCTCAATAATTCTTGATACTGTAGAACTGCATAATAGAAGATAAGATTTCCCCCACACTCCCCATTGGCTCTTTAAGATCATTACTCCCATCATCTTATAATGAATAATAATAGGTTTGAACTTTAAGACACTTGGCTATACAACACTTCTAGCTCCTGTTCAATATAGTTGTGACTCTCCTTCTTGAGAATTTATATATGTGATGAAATGATAGTGATAAATTTGTGAATCTGATTATAGTTTAAAGAACTGCCATGTTACAGAATAGGTAGGCCAACATAAAAATTGTTCAGGGTAAATGGACAAAATTCCCAAATCCTGGATTAAGTCAACAATAACCCTAATACCTGATAATTGGCTGCAACAACTTGATTCGGTGTCCCCCTCATTGGAGACTTGGCAATTGTGTTTGCAGTTGCACTTAAAATATTAAGTTATGTTAGACAGCAGTTTCTTTGGTCATGTGAGAGAAAAGTGAGCTAAAAATTACCGAAGATATACAAACTCAACCTGTGGGGTCCTGTCTTCACCAATGCTTTGTAGAGTCACTGGTTCAACAAAGTTAATGTCTGTCACCAGACAATGAAGGCAGGAACAGTACTTGGCATATAGCAGATATTTTGGAACGTGTGTTGAATGAATGAATAAATGATATTTAATAAATACCCATGATGCTTTTTTGTATAAATCCTGGTAATTCAACCATGAAAATTTCAAGAAAAGGTCTGTACCCATTTAGCTTACTGTCAGTTAGAGGCAAAAACAAACCTTGAAACAATATAATATGAGTAATAATATGTTATCCAGAAAATAAAGTAAATAATGAGGTTGTTGTGGGTGACAAAGGCTAGGATATCATGTACTTGAGTGGGTGGAAAATGTCTCTCCAGGAAATGATACTGGGATTGATATCCAGATAATGAGAAAGAGGTAGCCTTAGAAAGATCTATAAGAAGAGTATTTCAGGAAGATTGAACAAAATGTTCAAGGATATCATGAGGGTGAGAATGTAACATGGATTTCCCATGGAGTGAATGAATGTCAGTGTTGATGGAGTATTATTATTGCAGAAAAGGGATTCAGTCATGGAGACAGACAGAGATCAGATAAGGTAGAGTGGAATTAACTATATAGGAAAATTGAATTTTATTCTAGTTTTAGTAGAAAGTTACATGAAGGTTTTAAACAGGAGGAAAAGTAATGGAGATATGCTACGACCAGTATTTTCACTATTATCATGTGATGCTTGAAAGATAGTGGTGGGGGACAAGATTTAGGAATTTATTGTTAATTATTTAATTCTCTGAACCAACCTCGTACAGGAAAAAAAAAAAACAAAACCAAAAACAAAACCTCTTCCTTTAACCTGCAATCCAGAAATCATCTTTTGCTTTCAAATAAAAGCACCTGAGTTTATACACTCAATAACTTACTTTTCTTAGTCAGTTTTTAAAATCATTAGTGATATCTTAATTGTTGTTAGATGAACATTCTTTATATGATTATTGAAAGCGAGACCTAAATCTTCAAAATAGATTCTCTTACCTGATTTAAGGAGATATTTGGTCATGAATGTATACCAAATATATTTTATTTTATTTTATTTTATTTGATACTGAGCATTGAACCCAGGGCCATTCTACCTCTAAGATACTCCCCTAGCCTTTTTTAGATTTTATTTTGAAACATAGTCTTACTAAGTTGCAGAAGGTGATGCTAAATTGCTGAGGCTGGCCTCGAACCTGCGATTCTCCTATCTCAGTCTCCACAGTACTGGGACTACAATTGTGCACCACCATGTCCAGCTATCTAGTATAATGTGTGTGTGTGTGTGTGTGTGTGTGTGTGTGTGTGTGTAGCATATACATAGAATATACAAAGATGTTTTCCTGCTCTGGGCATTTATATTTGCAGTGTGCTGTCTGTGTCATTGCTAGACAAAGAAACTCTGTGTTAGCTAAAACTATTGACCATGCTTCAAGGAAGGCCTGCAGCTGTCAGGGGGAGACAGAGTCATTAATGCTGCTCAGAGGGAATAGGCCAAAACTTACTTATCTCCTTTTCTGGCTCCGATGCATTTATTTCTTTATTTTTTTTGTGTGGTACAGGAAATTGAACCCCAAGGCATTCTACCTTGGAGCTACACCCCCAGCCCGATTTTATTTCTTATTTTGAAACAGGGTCTCGCTAAGTTGATGAGAGTCTCACTAGTTGCTGAGGCTGCCTTGAACCTGTGATCCTCCTGTCTCAGCCTACCAAGTACAGGGATTACAGGCATGCACCACCACACCTGGCTGATGAATTTATTTCTCGGGTATTTCTTTTCATTTATTTTTCTAATATAGCTGCAGCTAGTAGGTAGGTAAGAGTTTTAGAGTCTCATCTCTAATGTTTCCATGATGCAAAGCAAATCTTTTCCAAGCCATTTGGATATCAAAAGTATATTTAGGATAAAAATTAAGTGCCAAAAATTCTTGGCAAAAGAGATATAAGACTCTTTGCCCTAACTATTTTTTCTCACAACGATAACTTTTCCTAGGGTGGACCCAATTTTATGGTCTTATGAATTTAATAACATCTATAAAATTATTTACAAGTATGCAGTACCCTAAGATAAGAAAAGCAACAACTTAACACTAGAATTAAACTTGCATAGAAAATCACACTCACAAACATAACATATTTACTTAAAATTGCTTCCTATGAAAATATTCTTGTCTTTAAAGCAAAAGAGAATTTATTACATGGTTAAATCCATGTTAAAATGTATTGGTAAAGCCATATACTGGGAAAATGTAATACATCTAATGACATTCTATAGCACGAACACTCTGCCGTGTAGCAATATATTATTTAAGATCTGGAAACTGAGTGTTTTAATGTACATAGTGCTGTTGATCATTATAGGTTTTTGACATCTTAAAAACAGGATGTGTTTACATCATGGGGATATGGAAATAAACAAACACATTGAAAACTAAAGCCTTTTCTGCAAACACAAGCTTTCATTTTATAGGTGTTTATTATGAACAGCAAGCTTTTTGCAAATGATTAGGATCAGGATGAAAAGGTATTGAATGACTTCTGCTGAGTTTACAGGGCTGTTAAAACAGTTGACAGCTTTGTTCACTAAAAGTACAATTGCATTCAATGAGTTGACAGAATGAATCACCCCTTTTGGATCCATAAATTCTGTGGCTGTCTATGTATAAGACCAAAGACAATTTGAGGAATATAATACCTTACTCCAAACTCTGTACTTTTAATGCTTATCCAAGATCACCTATGCTGGTTTTGTTATTCTTAGGTTGCCCTTTGTCTTGGTTCTCAGTGAAAGAGATCAATCTATTAATTTCCCCCTCTAAATTATCTTCATTTAAACAGTTATTGAGAACATATCATGTCTAAGACAAACTGGTAGGTGCTGAACATTAAAAAACAATCAACCCACAAACCCCCTTAATTCTTAAGATTTCATGTATTATTTAAAGAGCAGAGTGGCAAAATGGAGGGACGCTTAAAGTGTTACAGCAATACCAATAATGTTGCTTACCCTTTGGAAGAGTTTATCTGACACTTAAGGTAAAGTACTGATAACTGGCTGTGAATTGATGTATTGTTCTTCTTACCCCCATGTAATACTGAATACCTTGGTCAACATTCTCACTGCAATAATCCAAAATGACTGATCACACAATTTAGAGGAAGGAAGATTTACTTGCTCACAGTATTTTGGAGATTCTGGGTTCAGTCCATGAGAGGCCAGAGTTTGAAGCTCAGGGCATGGCAGTGGAAAGAGAAGAGAAAGTGTGCAAAGCTCTGCTCTCACATCATGATGGTCAAAAGCAGAGAGAAAGCAGGGAGAGGAAAGGACCTTATATAACCCCACGGCCACACCCCGAGCACCCCTCCTTAGCAACCAAGTGCAGCTTCCAACAGTGCTACCTTGTTCCCATGAAGGCTAGGTGAGACTTAGTTATTACACTGACACTGAATTATTAAAAGTCTTTGTACAAAGGAGTGGACAATTTAAGGAATTTCACATATCGAGGAAAGCCAATATGAGAGAAAATTTTCAATATAAGATGAGAAGGTTCCATGTCTATCATATCCTATTTTACAAGCCACTTTCTATTTGCTTAGAATAACCAATTACTTTATACAAATGTTTTAATTTAACTTTAATCTTGGTAGATACTTCACTCTAGGAACAGGAAAACATGTCCTGATAAAATGAGCTACAGGAAGCATGGTCCAACATTGGGATTTCGTGTTATTACAAAACAATATCATATCAACCTGAGGGGGAAAAATTGATGAAATATTTACCATGCACATAAATATGATTTAAGTATTTAGGAGTTCAAAATGTTCCTTTAAGTACTAGGTTGTCAAAGTCTACAGATAGAATGAGTAAGGAGTGCAGGTAATTTTCATAGAGGGATTGTTCTCATTGTTATTTATATTCTTGGTGTGATATCATAGGGACACCAATGCTTCACACCTCTGGAGATTATTTCTTAATATACCAGTAATCTTAATTATAATAATTTTTTACTCTATAATCTCAAAGTAGATTGCCACTCTTCTTTCTTTTAGACATTTTCTTTATGAGATTTAACAGTTTCTGTATTGGTTTAACAATTTATTTATTGTTTAACAATAGTTTACCTTAAAACATGGATGGATGTATCTTTATCTATGTTTTATTTCTGGTTATTCCTTATGAATTGTTCCTCCTCATCTACATAATGATGCATACAAATGGAGTGTTGATAATTATATGGGTATAACTTATATTGCCTGATATGTGCTTTGTACTCCTTTAAATATTTCAGGTTAGCTTTTAGGAGGAGTCCAGAGATTTCTTTCTCTTTTTTTAGGTTATTTATTTATTTATTTGTGGTGCTGAGTATTGAACTCAGGGGCAATCTACCTCCAAGCTACACCCTTGCATTTATTTTATTTTTTATTTGGAAACACGGTCTTGTTAAGTTGCTGAGAGTCTCACTAAATTGCTGAGGCTGGCCTTGAACCTGTGATGCTCCTGTCTCAGCCTCCCAAGTACTGAAATTACAGGTGTGTGCCACTGCATATGGCTTAGTACAGAGTACTGAGTCTTTTAAAAGATACAAATGTATCAGTATGATACAAAACATGAAAATTGTAGATAAAACAATATATCTATTAAAAGTTTGAAAATATTATCAAATTCCTATTTTGCAAAGAGATGTCTCATAGGTACTAGAAAATAAGGAAGGATTTAAATACACACACTAATGTGATTGAGGAGACTGTAGGAAAATATCAAAGCATGGTACAAATTTTAGAGCTGTGGAATTAGATAAGAATCCATTTAAGCTCTGTCTTATATTGTACTACACACACAATATTGACCATATTACTTAAACTCCCTGAATAACAAACTACTTATCAAAAATATATATACACAAATGTAATAATAATGACTAGTTTAAATAAGTGAAATTACTATAACATATACTAACCATCTACTAAGACCAAGTGACCAATAACCAATTCCTTTTATATTCTTCACTTTGGGGGAAAATATAGACTAATAAGGAAGATTGTAACTATACTAGGTAAATGCTATTCAGAAGAGAATATACATAATGCTGTAAGAAAAGTTTTTAAATGTATTGAAACCTAGTTTGTAATAAGGATTACCTGCTTTTTACAACTATGGAACATTCATTTATTCTGTTTATCTGTTCTTTAGTTGGTCTGTGTGTTTATATACATAATATAATATCTATGCCCTATGTGGAGATTATTTTCAAGTTTCCATGCTATAGAATTTAAGCTCTAGTTCAAGGTCTGGGATTCTCCAACCACAATTTAGCTATAGAATTAATAATTATATATACTCATACATATATATCATATTGTTATATTAGCTTTATAACAACTATATAAACATATATTTTCCCCCTGCCCATGTCATATAAGTAAAATTGAATTATAGATTTCTGTCAAATTGCATTCATAGAGATTTTTATGATAAGCAAATTGATATTAAATCATTTAGAAAATCAAATAGGTTGATAAAATATTATATTAATAAATTGTTCATGTGTTATATTTGATGTTAATAAATTCTTTGCTGGGTGCGGTGGTGCATGCCTATAATCCCAGTACTTGTGAGGCTGAAACAGGAGGATCACAGGTTTGCAAGGCCAGCCTCAGCAACCTCGTGAGGCCTTCCACAACTTAGTGAGACCCTGTTTCCAAATTAAAAAAAAAAGGCTGGGGATACAGCTCAGAGGTAGAATGTCTCTGGGTTCAACCCCCAGTACCACAGAAATAAATAAATAAATAAATAATAATTCTTTATGAATTTTCAGCACTATGCATTTCTTGGTTAATTTTCCAAGACAGGTAATTCTAGATAAACTTTAATCTTATAGTGTGTTCATGAAATTCTTCAAAAAGAATATTATATCCTACAACAGAGAATCTTACACTGTATTTGCATATAATGTCAGAATCTTGAATAATCAAAAACTTTGAGGAACAATGTCACTACAGTAAAGAAAATCTTATCTTTCCAAAGAGGCATGCAGCAATAATATTTAAAGGAAAGTGTATTGATGTATGAAAGTTACTTTGAGATCCATCAAAAATGAGATGTATTGATAGATGGTTAGAAGGATAAATAGATGGGTACATATGAAGAAACCAATTATAGTAAAATGATAAGGGTTGAATCTCTATAGTGCATAAATCAGTATTCATCATACTTTCCTGACAGGGGAGACAACATGATCACGAAGGTGATTTTCCCAGGGCAAGGCTTATCCATTGCACTCCGGATGTGCTGACCCCTATGATTTCCCCAAGTGCGGACACTCGACTACATAATTAGTGGTAGTGGGGGACTGTGATCGCGCTCTATTCATTCTAAAATTTATTCTATTATGCTACAATATTGAAAGTTTTCATACTAAAATTTGAAAAAAAAATGGGACATTTCATAGAGGAAATTTTTCACCCTTAGAAAGTGTCTCTGTTGCATAATCTATGACTCTTAGTCTTTATTTCTTTCAGGTCCTCCCCTACTTCATCTTACCTACCTCACTAGTCACCCCTCCCCTTTTACTTTCTCTGTGGCTTCAGTTTTCTAGGTTCTGTCTCTTTTCAGAGCAGAGAGTTGCTTAATATGTCTGGTGATATTGATTTTCTGCTGCCAGTGGTGCTACATTAAACTCAACACCTTTCTCCAAACTGGCTCCAACATGAAAACCCATAGTAATTGGATCAGCAATTTTAAATATATAGACCTTCATGGGAGGACTTATGGAACACAGGAGACACACACACACACACACACACACACACACACACACACACACAGACAAAGAGTGGCATATATTTGTCATTTTGTACGAGTTTATTTTTAAATAAATATATGTATTTAGAAAACTATAATGATATAATAGAGCAAAGAGTTTTTAATAACTATTTATCAAGTGGTTGTCTTTCCAGAATCCTGATATTTTACCACATACACCCTTCCACAGTTCTTTCTTGTAGTGGGCTTCCATTAATTTTAATTTTAGGGTAGTTAAATCAGTCAGTGGTAGACTGCTTTAATTATTGTTATTTGTTGCCCCATTGTTGCAATTCTTACTGTGATTAAACATGTATTAGGAATTTGCCATATGGTAGGCTACCTACTCCAAATAATCAGATGTTTTGATGTATGTCAGTGACAGATTTTTATCTCCCTCTGTGTTTGATGTTTTTTTCTTTTTTCTAGGTAAACAAAACAGTGGATTAGGCGCTATTAATTTCTAGCAGTTCTGTGAAACTACAGTCAGTGGTGTGTGACCAAAGTATCTCTAAAATAGGAGCCCTAAAATAGAACTTCTAGAAAATAACTAGCCATGTGCTTTTGAAATTTGCATGTATATGTGTGTATGTGTGTGTGTTTGTGCATGAACAATGTAAATTTGACTTCTGTCTTCATTTTCTTTTCATTTATAAATTGAGAGAGCTAACATGGATGATTTCTTATGTTAATTCCAGTTCTATCCTTTTATATATGTGCTTATTTCAATATATTGTAAGCCTTCCATAATGAAGTACATACTAAACATATAGAGAAAATTGCACAATTCACATCAAATTCCATTTATGCAATAATTTTTCTGCCTTTTTTCAAAACTTTAATATTAGTCTGTTTTTCAATATTTTCTAATATTATCTGCTACTTAGTATTATAGCTATCATAAAGTCTGTTGGTGGATTGCTATAATACTGGTACTTTCATTTTTATAAATTATTAAATTTTGAAAGTGTTCTGAAATAAGGTATATACTAAAAGAACATATAAATGGTTCCTCATTCTGGAGTCTAGTTGAAATAGTAAAAGGTCCCAGTCTGTCCTTTCACTATTGCAAAGAGAAGTAAAGCAAAGCATGATACAAGAGGAAGATTACAATTTGTCTTCAAAGCTTAGCTAAGGATTCTGGGAAGAATGTAGAGTAGAAAGCCACAGAAATCTGTGTCCCGACTTAGACAATAATTACACTGGGAGAACTTGTCAGATGTGACTATTTTGGAACTCTGGAGTGCATTGAAGACTTTCAACTTCCAGGGGAAGTCTTGGGGAGCAAATTGTTGTTAATTTTGGTAAATTTCAACTCTTACACAGCAGCAGCTCTCCATTCTTCAGACCCAACCCTGTGGCATGCAGCTCTGAATGTGTTCCTGGAACAATTGCCTGAAGTTTACAGGAAACAGAATGGGAGAGAGGACGCTGCTCTCCACGTAACAGGAATCTGCACTCTGATCAATGATTGCTGCTTCTGATTATAGAGGTGCAGAAAGAAGTAGACAGCCACTGTTGATACACCTCCCCCAGTGTTGCAAGCCCTTCTACCTCTAGCTGAAATGACTGAGGAAACTAGAAGATCTGTCACCATTTTTCATCCTTCATTTTTTATTTCCCTCTTTGGGAAACAAGATGTTAAGGACTAGAGTCTTCCAAGGGAACTTCATATATAGGAAAAATTAGAAAGTGACAGTGCATGCCCAGGGAAAGGCACAGGTTCACAAATGACCTAAGGAGGCATTAAGTTTGTACACCAGGCATATTCTTAGGACAAAGATAGCTTATAGCCATCAAGCAATAAAAATACAAACAAAAAAATGATATTAACAATAACACTAAAATGTCCTGGGAAGGAGGGAGAATCTGATTATCAGAGCTACTATAATAGTAGATGCCAATATGCAGTTTTAAGCAAACAAATCATAAGATATAAAAAGAAACTGTTTCCCATTTCAAGGGAAAACAATAACAAAACAAAATAAAAACAAAAACAGCAGACACTGTCTCTGAAAAGGCCTGATGGAAGATTTACTAGAGAAAGTCTTTAAAATGCTCACATATGTACAGAAAGACGTAGAGAACAACAACAACAAAATAAATCTGAAGATGAAAAGTGCAGTCACTACAACAACAACAACAAAAAATGCCGGAGGGAATCAAGGGCAGATTTGAATAAGTAGAAGAATCACTAAAACAGAAAATAGTACAATGGGAACTATTGAATCCGAGGAACAGAAAGAGGAATGAACAAAGCCTAAGAGACTTACGGGACTCCATCAAGTGGATGGACCACAGGCCCACTGTGGGAGTCCTAGGAGAAGAGAGAACATTTAAAGAAATAATGAATAAAACTGACCAAAATTTGATAAAAGAAAGGTTATGTACTTCTAAGAAGCTGGACAAACTTCATGTAAGGCAAAATTAAAAGAACTGCACCAAGACACATTGTAATTTAATTTTCAAAAGACTAATGTAAATGAAGAGTCTTAAAAGCAGTAAGAAAGAAGTAACTTGTCACAAACAAATTTTCTTCAATAAGCACATTGCTCATCAGAAACTTGGGCAGAGAGAAGGCACTGGAAAAATATATCCAAAATCCTAAAAGATTTTGAGCACTTTTCATGATAAATATCACTCAACAAAATGGAAATCTAAACAATATCAACATAATAAATGCCATGTAAGAAAAATCCACAGCAAAAATAATATGTCATGCTTCGATGATGAAAGACTGAAAGATTTTCATCTAAAAAAATTAAATGTGGTATTGGAAATTCTAGTCAGGGCAATTAGGTAAGCAAAATAAAAGTCATTCAAACCAGAAAGAAATAACTGTCTCTTCTAGAAAACTGAAAAATGAAAGAACAGAGCAGAACATCCAGGATTGTAAGATAACTCCAAAAGCTGTGACATACGAGTACCATATATACTAGAAGAAGAAAAAGAGAAGAGAAAGAAAAATTAGAAACAATAATGACTGAAAAATTTCCCAAATTCTTGTCAGACAACAAACTGTTGACCCGGGAACCTCAGAAGATAAGTGAGATAAATGCAAAACAAATGAAATTACAAAGAAGGCTTGACATTTGAAAAGATGTCAATGATTTAAAAAAATCACAGATAAATAAAATATCCTGAAAGAAGCCTGGTAAAAAGCACTTTACTGATAGAGAAATAAAGATGAGAATTATATCCAAATTGTTCTTAGAAATCATGTAAGTAAGAGAGTGGGGAAAATATATCTCAAGTGTTGACAGGAAAAAGAAAACATTTTTTCCTTTTTTTATTGTGGTACTGGGGATTGAACACAAGGACAGTCTACTTCTGAGCTACACCCCCAGACCTATTTTATTATTATTTTGAAACAGGTTCTCACTATATTGAAGAGGTCCTCATCCAGTTGCTGAGGCTGGCCTTGAATCTGTGATCCTCCTGTCTTAGTGTTTCAAGTACTGGGACTACAGATGTGTGCCACTACACTGGGCTTAGACTAGGATTCTTTTTTTTTTTTTTTTTTTTTTGCGGTACCGGGGATTGAACACAGGGACGTTCTACCTCCGCGCTACGCCCCCGGCCCTATTTTTTATACTTTATTTTGAAAACGGGTCTCACGAAGTTGCGGAGGGCCTCACTAAGGATAGAGAGAAAGAGAGAGAGAGGGAGAGACAGAGACAGAGACAGAGCTGAGGCTGGCTGCAAACCCAGATCCTCCGGTCTCCGCCTCCCAAAGTACTGGGATTACAAGTGTGCACCACCATGCCTGGCTTTAGGATTCTTTACTCTGTAAAATTATTCTGTAAGAATGAAGAAAATATGCAAACTTTGTTATATGAAGATTGAGAAAATGCTTTGCCAGTAGGCTTCCCTTAGAAGAAATGCTAAAAAGAGTGCCTTTAAAGAGAATAATAATAATATAGGTCAATAACTTGGATCAATATGAAGAAAGGAAGAACATCAATGAAAATAAAATAAAAGGGCTTGTATTTTTATTCTCCATTGCTTTATCTTACAGTTTATTAAAATAATGATAGAAACTGAATTCCTTTCATATATTTATATATAAGAGAAAAGAATTAGAGCAAAGTAACTCTAATGTTCTCTTTTGTACCTTGTTATCTGACCTGTGAAGGAACATCATGTTATTTGAATGCGGTCTTTAATTAGTTGTAAAAATACATGCAAACTCTAAGATGAACCACTTTTTAAATGTAAAGGCACATAGAGGATAAGAATAAATTCTTGTAGAGAAAAAGTGCCAGCTAACAATAATCAAAAGAAGGCAGCAGAAGCTATATTAATTTCAGACAGAATACATTTCAAAGAAAATAATGCTATTACAATAAAAAGGGCATTGGATAATGATAAAAGAGACAATTCTCCAAGAACATATAACAATCCTTCATATGCACACAACAGTCCTTAGCTAAAAACAGAATATCGAAATACACAAGGAAGAAACTGATAAAACTCTAAGGATAAATAGACAAATCCATGATTTAAATATATCAAAAACAGACAAGTTAGCCGGGCGTGGTGGCGCACACTTGTAATCCCAGTACTTTGGGAGGCGGAGACCGTAGTATCCGGGTTCACGGCCAGCCTCAGCTCTCTCTCTCTCTCTCTCTCTCTCTCTTTTCCTGTCTCTCTCTCTCTCTCTTTACCTAGTGAGGCCCTCTGCAACTTTGTGAGACCCGGTTTCAAAATAAAGTATAAAAAATAGGGCTGGGGGTGTAGCGTGGAGGTAGAACACCCCTGGGTTCAATCCCCAGTACCGCAAACAAACAAACAAACAACAACAAAAACCAGACAAGTTGAGCAGGCAGAAAAACAGTTAGAACCAAATTGATTTGAAAAACTTAATAAATTGGATATAAAGGATATCTATCAACAACTTCATTCAACAATAGCAGTATACACATTATTCTCAAGTTTACATGTTACTTTCACCAAGATAGATCACATTTTGGGCCCTAAAATATACTTTAACGAAACCAACAGAATACAAATCATGTAATGTCTGCTCTCAAATCAAATGAAATTAAACTAGAAATCAGTAACAGAAAGCTAACTGAAAAAAAATCCCCAAATACATGAAGATGAAACATTTCTATTTGATATATGAGTCAGAGAAGAAATCTCAAGATAAATAAGATAAATATTTTAAACTATATGAAAATGAAAACACCCTTATTAAAATTTATGAGATACATGAAAAGCACTTCTGTCAAAAGCAGAGGAAAACTTATGACATTGAATTAATATATTATAAAAGAAAAAATTTTAAAACCTATAATCTAGGTTTATCTAAGAATATTGGGAAAAAAAGAAGAGAAAACAAAATCCAAAGTAAGAAGAAAGAAAAAATAATAAAAATAGAAGAGAAATTGATGAATTTGGAAAAAGGAAGTCAATAGAGAAAGTCACTGAAATCAAAATTTGGTTCTTTGAAAAGATCAACAAAATTAATAACCCAATATGCAACGTAAAAAATACAGAAAGAGTACACAATTTATTCACATGAGAAATAAAAGAGGAGACATCACTACACATCCTATGGACATTAAGGGATACAAGGGAACAGTATGCTCCCAAATCAGATAACCTAAATGAAATAGGCCAATTCCTTGTAAAGCATAATCTGCCAAAACACACACAAGAAGAAATAGACATACATAAATAGTCCTATATCTATTAAAGAAACTGAATAAATTATTAGTAACCTTCCAAAACAGAAAATACCAGGCCCAGTAGGGTTCACAGGTAAATTCTACTATGTTTTGATGCAAGAATTTGTAGCAATTCTCTAAAAGCAGGGGGAATGTTTCTTAATTCATTTCATGAAGACAACATCACCATTACCCACAAATTAGAAAAAGACATTACAAGAAAAGAAAACATCAATATATCTCATAAATGTGGATGCAAAAATCCTCCTCATAGCACTAGCAAATTGACTGCAACAATGTATAAAATGAATTATACACTACAACCAAGTAGAATTTATAGTCAGCATGCAAGGTTGGTTCAGCACTCAACAACCAAATAATGTAATCCTTTACATCAACAGGCTAGGAACAAAATCAAATAAGATAAAGAATAAGCATTTTACAAAATTCACCCTACATTTATGATAGAACTTCCCTGTAGAGTAGGAGTAAAGGGTAATTTGCTCAACTTGATAAGTAATGTCTTTAAAAATAGTTTGCATTTGGCATATTTGAGGCTGAGAAACTAAAACTTTTATTTCTTTTTGACATCATACTGGGAGACCTAGGGAATGCATTAAAACAAGAAAAGTATTGGTAAGGAAGAAACAAAACTCTCCTTATTTGCCAGTACATGACCATCAATATGGAAATTTGAAAGATTTAGAAGAAACAAATTCCCAGAAAAATAAGTAATTGTGGCAAAGTGTCTACATGTTTAATAAGCAGAAGTCAATTATTTTCTTATAACCAGCAATAAATGAAAGAATTTGTAATTAAAAGTACAACGTCATTTACATTGGTACCCAAAATTGAAATACTTAGGTACAAATCTAACAAAACATATGTAAGGTCTTTATGAGGAAAACAATAAAACTTAGGTAAAAGAAAACCAACAATATGTACATAGATATTCTATGTTCATGGATAAGATTTAATATTTTCAAGATGTTAGTTCTTCCCAACTTAATTTATAAATACAATGGAAAAGGCTAATTAGTCACAGTAAATTGTTATGTGCATATCAAAACCAACTGATTACAATGTTTATATAGACAGAAGACCCAGAGTAGACAATTCAGTATTTAAAGTAGATTGAGTTGGAATGATGAAAGCACCCAACATTAAGACAAGATATAAAGTGATCAAAACAATGTGATATTGGTGAATGAATATACAAGTACATCAATGAGACAGAATAGAGAGCCCAATAATTGACCTACAAAAATAAAGCCAAGGACTTTATTTGTCATCATTGGGTAAACACAATATGAAAAAACAGTCTTTTCAACAAATGGTGCTGGAAGAACTGGATGGTCACATCCATATATATATAATACAGATATTATACCCTTTCCAAAATCTAACTTAAAATGAATCATATATCTAAAGGTAAAACACCCAACAAAACTTCTTGGAGATAACTTGGGAGAAAACCCAGATGATCTTTGGTATGGGAATGACTTTCTAGACACACCATCAAAGGCATGATTCATAAAATAAATGATTAATAAGTTGGGCTTCATTAAAATTTAAAACTTCTATTCTAATGAAAGACACTGTCAAGAAACTGAGAAGACAATCCCAAGACTGAAAGTATTTGCAAAAGACACACCTGAGAAAATACTATTTTCCAAAATATACAAGGAATACGGAACTCAACAAAACAATACACAATCCAGTTTTTAAAAATGAACAAAAGAGCTCAGCACTTTACCAAGAAATATGTCAATGGTGGGGAAGCATATAAGAAGATGTTCAGTAATTTATGTGAATAGTAAATTTAAATAGAAAGTAGCCATGAAATGCCACTCTACTCCATAATTATCAGAATGTCCAATATTCAGAACACTGACAACATCAAATGTTGGTGAGGATGAAGAGCCAGAGGAACCCCCATTTATTGTGGGAATGCAAAATGGTACAGCCACTTTGAAAAAGTTTGCGAGTTTCTTACAAAACTGAACATGCTCTCACCATGATCCAGCATTCACATCCCTTGGCATTTATCTACATGAATTGGAAACATATCTAGGCAAAAACCTTGACAGGGGATGCTTATAACAGTTGTTTTTAATACTTTCCAAAACTTGAAAGTAACCTAGATGCTGATAGATAGGTGAAAAAACTGTGGTACATTTAGATAATAGGATATTATTCAGTTCTAAAAGGCATTGATCTGGGTTGAGGATGTAGGTCAGTGGTAGAGCACTTGCCTAACATCTGCAAGGCTCTGGGTTTGATTACCAGCATTGCCTACAATCTGGACTCGATCTTACAAGCTATGAAATGACATAAATCAGCCGGGCGTGGTGACGCACGCTTGTAATCCCAGTACTTGGGAGGCAGAGACCGGAGGATCTGGGTTCACGGCCAGCCTCAGCTACTTAGTGAGGCACTCCACAACTTCGTGAGACCTGGTTTCAAAATAAAGGATAAAAAATAGGGCTGGGGGTGTAGCTCGGAGGTAGAACGCCCCTGGGTTCAAATCCCGGTACTGCAAAACAAACAAACAACAACAACAACAACAAAAAAGAAATGACATAAGTCAAACTTAAATTAACGTTTATTACTAAGTGACAGCATCCAATCTGAAAACCGTATACCATAGTATTCCACATGTGTAACGCTCTAGAAAAGATAGAACTATGGAAATGGTAAAAATATCAATAATTACAGAAGTTCAAAAGGAGGAAAAGAGAAAGGCAGAGGACATAATTTTAGGATAATGACTCTATCTTCGGGATACTGCAAAGCGAATGTACATGCACATACATCTGTCCAAACATACAACAAAAAGTGTTCCGTAAAGTAAATCATAGACTGTACAGTAATGACAATGTACCAACGTAGGATTTCTAGCTGTAACAAATGTATCACTCTGGTTGGGATGTTGATGGTAGAGCAGTGGTTATATGGGAAATCTCTTATTTTCCTCTTAGTTTTACTATAAACTATACTTAAAATTTTAAGAAAATTATAGCTGTTAGCCCACCTATCTTCTTGACAAATAACAAGTCTTCATATGCTTAGGTGCATTTGGTATTGAACTTGTACAAAAGGAGCTCAATATCGCAAACTTAGTATACTTAGTATATATCAAATACATATAAAAGATGTTTGGATTTTTTATAACAATTCAGCAATTGTGTGTGTGTGTGTGTGTGTGTGTGTGTGTGTGTGTGTGTGTGTTTGCCTGGAGATGTAGACTACCACTGGGTACTGGGGTAGGCAGACAGGTCCTGAAGCCCTCCACCTAAATAATTGCATTAAGCACCAAAGGAAGTGTCCACCTAGTTCTATTATATATTCCAAAGTTTGGCTACAGTGTTCAACACAATTATTTTAATACTCCCTGGCAATTAATCTATCTACTTATCTTTCCAATCTCAATTAGAAGACATGATTTAACATTTGAAAGGCATTATTAGCATTGTGTGTTCCTATGTCTGAGAGTTTTGAATTAAGCTAGAGATTTCAGGGTTAATTATTCTGCTATAAATAGGAGTTTTCTTGAAAAAAAGAGTATAGCTTCTGTGGTTGAATAAAAAATGTACACTACTGCTTC
The DNA here is from genome assembly GCA_004027185.1 of Glis glis. Taxonomy (NCBI): domain Eukaryota; kingdom Metazoa; phylum Chordata; class Mammalia; order Rodentia; family Gliridae; genus Glis; species Glis glis. The sequence goes on from PVJS01002039.1 coordinate 23,349, forward strand.
TCTGCTGGACATGTACCAACCTCATGTCAATGTAGAATGGCCAGAATGTACCTGGGATTCAAAACAGCCGTTTTCCAATTTAAGAGCATCCTGAAAATAAAAGGGATTATTATACATTCTTTTCCTTCAAATCACAGGAAAATGTATGGTTTGTGGAACAGGTCCCATAGCAAAAAATATTTAAAAAAGATTTTTGCTGACTGCCACACAAATTTTTTCTCCTTGACTTCAGTTCCTGCAAAGTATTTTTTTTAATCTTTTGTCTTCTCTGTGAGTTGTCTTCCTGTATTTGTGAGGAAAAATCATTCTGGCCACAGGATTAGCTACCACTTGGAGATGGTCAGCCCCTACACAGTGGAACAAAAGGTAGCATCTTTCACAGTCAACAGCACCCACATTTTCAGTTTGTCAATACAAGAACCAGGAAGTAGTTTGGATCAGAGCAATGGACTAGAAAAGGCGGATGAGATGAAGAGAAAATGAAACATCAAACACAAATTCCTTTTCAAGGTAAAAAACAGGCAGTATATGACATTGCTCAAGAGCTGACTTGGATATCAAAATCAATTCCACAGTGTCTGCAGCTGCAGCAGGAATAGCTATAATAATAAAATCTGCACTGTTTTGAAAATTATAAGTAAAATGAAGAATCTATAATATTTAAAAATTCCTTTTAAATACTGTTATTGGTGCATTGTAATTATAAATCATAATAAGGTTTCAAGTCATACAAGCAAACATGCACACCACATGGGTCGTGGTGTGTTTCCCTTTAGGTCCCACCCTGCTACCCACCCTTCCTCACACACTATAGTGAGCTTGGTAGTGATACCTTTTTACATGAGCATAACATAATTTGAACTATTTCTTTTATCAGTTCATCCTTTTCCCCTCCCCACACTCCTACCCCTAATCACCCTTCCACTATTCTACTGGTCTCCTCATTTACCTGAAATCCCTTCTGTTTCCTATTTTCTCTCTAGCTTCCACATCTGAGGGAAAACATTCGGCCCTTGACTTTCTGAGACTGGCTAATCTCATTTAGCATAATATTCTCTAGTTGCACCTATTTTCCTGCCAGTGACATTATTTTGTTGTTCTTTATGGCTAAGTAAAATTCCATTTTGTATATATCACATTTTTATAATCCATCCATCTGTTGACAGACACCTAGGTAGGTTCAATAATTTGGTTATTGTAAATTGTGATGTTATAAACATGGATATGCATGTATTGTTGTATTCTGACTCTAAATCTTTTGGCAAGATACTGAGGAGTAGTACTTTTAGCTGGATCATATGTTATTTTTTACATTCCTAGTTTTTTGAGGAACCTCCATACTAATCTCCATAGTGATTGTACTAATTTGCAATCTCACCAACAGTGGATAAGTTCTTATTTCCCCTTCAACAACTTCAGAAACCTTCCCTTACATTTCAGTGTTTGGAGAATTCTTTCACTGAGAGCTAGTAATTACATGCCATTTTCATATGTGAAATTCTGGTCTAATGATTATATCAGATAAAGTGATGATGGAGTTGGTAGTGAAACAATCAAAAGTTCACTTCTCTTGATTTAGTGTGAGCTCAGAATTTAGATTTGGGTGAGGCATGATGTACATGACTATTAATTTCAGTACTTGCAAGGCTGAGACAGGAAGATTGCAGGTTCAAGACCAGCATAATCAACTCAGACCCTGTTTCAAAAATTAAAAAAATAAATAAAAAGGTGGTGTTGGGGGTATAGCTCAGAGGTAGAATGTCCCTGTGTTCAATCCTCAGTACAAAAAAAAATAGATTTTGATCGTATCAAGAATGATTCACTGGGACAAATGATGTATACTTATTTTTCATAGTGAAACTTTCTACAGAGTATTTTATGTTTAAAAAACAAATTATCTGTACTGCTAGGACAAAAATTAGGACTTTTTAAAAGATAGTGCTTCTGGTGGGGAATTTAAAGTCTCAATATGTAGGCTAAAATAACACGTAAAATTATTATGACAACTTTTACTCCCCAGAGAGAAAAATGCCTGTAATTTATTGAATAGACTTCTTGCTGATTATAATTATCCATTTTGCTACAAAGTTTGAAAGCAGTTTTCCTCATTGTTTCTCTTCAATTTGAATTTTGTGTGAACAAAAATCCATCACTGTCTTAGACATCAAGTGGCAGTATTTATGTTAGACAGGTGCCAAAAATATAAACCAATTTGATGATGTCCTTTTGTGATGATGTCCTTTTGTGATGTCCTTTTGTGATCCTTTTGTGATCCTTTGTGATCCTTTTGTGATCCTTTTTGTGATGTCCTTTTGTGATCCTTTTGTGATGATGTCCAATTTCATACAGGACTTTTAAGTGTTATTAATTGTAAAAATGATCAAATTTTTTATGTTAGAAATAGGGTGTTGTAAATCCATGTTGCTGTCACTGCTGTGTTCTTTTAGACAAGTCTGCAAAATGATAAACCTAATCACAAGGCACTTATGTATACAAGAATGGCGCTGCATTGTTTTGATTGTTCCTGGACGCCTTTAATAAAATAACATCTCATTGTTTTAGTAAACTATAAAAATTGGTATTAACTCTTAGATACTATTTTTATCAGACTGAATCTAGGAGTTGTTAAGAGATCTCATTTTTATTTTAATCACCAAAATTATATCTTAATAAAAATTGAGTGACAGCTAAGTTCTTACTGGATTTTATCACACTTTCAATGTTATTCAGCAGTGTGTAGATGACTAAATAACTCTAGAGAGAGAGCTGTGGGTATTTAGATGCCTCGCACAACTTACAGTTGTTGGGTGTCAAGAAGGCAGTAACAAGTGTGGCTGAGTACTTGAATCTGATGTCTCAATATTATCAGCTATAAAAGGGTTGGAAAAGGGAAAATGAGAGGTATCCTCAGTTGTTTGTTTATAGAATTCATGTTGCTTATTTTTAGGGAGTGGAGGATAATTTTTATCTATTATATCTAAAGGTAAGATACTACCTAGAAGTAAAAAATTTGATAGATACTAGTTGAGATCAACTCACAAAACTTTGCACATATTTAATCTCCAAAATAACTAGATATAAGTGTTACCATTTAAATTTTACTATACATTATGTTTTCTATTTAAATATGCACATATATGTCAGGTGTGATTACATGTCTACAATCCCAGTACTTGGGAAACTGAGACGGGAAACTCAGGTTCAAGGCAAATGTACAGTAACTTAGTGAGACCCTGTTTAAAATAAAAAAAAAAAATCTTAAAAGGACTGGAGGTATAACTCAGCAGTAGAACTACTCCTGGGTTCAATCCCCAGAAGCACATACACACACACACACAAATAAAATAAATATGTATGTATTTCTCGTTACATTAAATACCACATTTGTATATGTAGTCCATTACCCCAATTGTGCAGAAATATATATATACAATTATACATATTAATGTATTTTATATATTTATATAATTTTGATAGCTGACAGTAGAGATTCTGCTTCTCCTCTACTAGCTTTGAAGAAATAAGCTATCATATTTCTAGAGGGCATATAGACATGGTTTTGGGGGGTTTCCAAATTAAACAAATATTTGCTAATATAAGTAGGGACTACATTAGCCTATTAATTGCTCCTCTGTCTTTCTTGATCTTCAGTTTGCTCACAATGTTACAAAGTGACCACTTAGAACTGTAAAGTATTCCTATTTTTCACATTGATTATGAAATAATAATTATAAACATTGGCTACTGCTTTAAAATTGTTGTTATTTCCATTTTTGGAGATTAAATTGAATAAAATTTAAGTTAAGTTTGTCAGTCTGTCAACCTAAGTATCCATCAATGAATGAATGGATAAAGAAATTGTGCTATATATTTACAATGGAATATTATGCAGCCATGAAAAGAAGAAAATTCTGTCATGTGGGAGCTACATAGATGAATCTAGAAAACATTGTGCTAAGTGAAATAACCCAGGCAAATAAAGACAAATAACACATGAACTCGGATATGTATATATGGAATCTTAAAAGAAAGTTGTATTCATGAAAGTAGAGAGTAAAATGATGGTTACCAGAGGATGGGGTGGTTGGAAGCAAGAGATGGGGAGTTATTAGTCAAAGAGTACAAAGTTTCAACTAAACATAAAAAAAAGCTTTGAGATGTGTTGCACAATAGGATGACTATAGTCAGTAGTAATGTATTGTATATTTCAAAATAACTAAGAATGAATTTTAAATATTTACATCACTGTACTGCATAGATATAATTTGTCAATTAGAATAAAAGCATTTTAAAAAATTAGAATATTATGTTGAAAATGACTAGCATTCACAGCTCTGTTTGCTTCATTTCTGTAAAAATTTTATAGTTCCTGAGAAAATACTCTCACATAAATATTCAATTATATGCATTCAAACAAAATGAGACTTGGGATTCCAAAGAGAAGAAATATGCTAATGAGACAACAGAACTCAAAGTGGAATCCAAAAAGAAATAATTGGGATCAATTATCAATATATTGGAGATTATATCAAAGTATAAATGCATGACGAATTGAGATATTAGACTATGCAGCCAACTTATATTTTTTGAAGAAAATGAAAATTAGTATCCAAATTAAAATATTCCATACAAATGCATATAATATTAGAAAAGAGGCATGATTAGGAATTTCATATAGTTATGTTATTTTGGAGCTAACCTTCCTTATAATGAAAGGGGACAAGGGCTAGATTTTTCTTAAGATAATCAAGAAAGAGAAAAAAGCAATTAACATGACAATAATTACTACACAAGCTTCCATTAATAGGGTTACTATAAGTAATCAACAAGACTCCTGGTGTTCTGTGTAATTTAGTGTACTTCTAAAAAATGGCTCTTATGAACTCAATAAGCTATTTAAATCCATTCTGTGGAAAAATAATGCAAATTTAATATGCAAAAATTGTCACCTTGGGAAAAGACACTGTCATGTGTTGAGAAAGGATTTTAAAATGATTCAAGATTTTGAAATGAGATTTGCCAGCACCTATCCAAATTTTCTATACCATACCACTAACTCAGAAATTCCACTACTATTAATATTTTTCCACAGAGAAAGTAAAAAAGAAATGAAAAAAGGGTGATAAAGAGGTGACGAATTATGACTTTGGGGAAGTTTCTCAATCTTTATATGTCTCAGATTTCCATCTATAATATTAAATGTAAAAGTTAATATACAATAAAATTAAAATGATGATGCTTACCTCTGAAGCTATTTTGAAGATTAAATACTTGCATATGTACATTGTTCATAACATTATAAGTAGTTAAGAATTAGCTATAATTATCATCACCTTCATCATAATTTTAATCTATAATTATACTTTTGACACATGGATTTATAGTGAAAGAATCCTTCTGCAGAAGAATATTTATATAAAAACTTCAATAGTGTTTCTCTCAGGGTTCTAATGAAAGGAAATGGAATACTTTTAGTTGTCACTGTTTTTTTGTACAGGTTGAAAAGTGTGTGTGTGTTTGTGTGTATGTGCAATTGTTGGTTTAACTTTTAAAATTTAAAATATTAAATGGTTGTCAATTTTTAAAACAAAATGTGAATGAGGAAATTACTTACTCGTGGGATGCACTTAGTATATGTATTAGTCTCCTAAGGCTGATTGTGATAGTTGGTCTGGTTTGTCAACTTGACTCACCCCAGATCATGTGACTTTGGTTGTGTAACAGCAGATTGAACCGGAAGTCCTGCCCTAAATGTGGGCAGCAGGGTTCTGATAGGTGCAGGACTTGGATAAAAGAAGGAGAAAGCTGCGTAGAAGCTGCCGCGACTCTTCCTGAAGAGAACGCATCTGCTTTCGTCTTAGATCGTCGGTCTGCAATTTTGCCGTTTCCTTGAGGAGCTTCTTGATCTTCTGCTCTCGTCTGGGATTGTCAGGCTCCAGCCTTCGGACTGAGGCTTCACCATTGTTTCTCCGAGGAGCTTCCTTGTCTTCACATCTTGGACTGGACTGAATTGGTGGTTGCTTCGATCCTGGGGCTCCAGCTCTTGGACCTCCCGACCGGCTGCTGATTACTCTGACTCTTCATGTACAGTTGGAACTTGGGACTACATTGTGGGGTGATCTGATAAATCCCCTTTTCATATGCGCATTCTGTGAATTCTGTTGATCTGGTGAACCCTGACCAATACACTGATATAACAAAATACAACAGACTACAGAGCTTAAACAACAGAAATTATGTTTTCACATTTCTGAAGTTTAGAAGTCAGACATGAATGTGTCACTGGGGTTGGTTTCTTGTGAAGCCTTTGAGGGAAAAATCTGTTTCAAGACTATATTCTTGACTGCAGATGGTCACCTATATATGGTATCTTCACTTTGGCTTTTTTCTGCACCTTTCTGTGTCCAAATTTTCTCTTATAAGGACATTACTCATATTGGATTAGGGTCCTCTGGAATGAACTTGTGTTAATTTAAATATCTTTGCAAAACCCCAATCTCCAAATAAAGCCACATTCTGAAGTATTTGTAGTGAGGATTTCAACATATGAAATCATCGTGGTGAGACACAACTCATGCCGTAACATTATGCTAAGTGATAAACACTTTATTGGCATAATTCTGCTTGTTTTAATATAATCACTTTAGAAATGGTGATGGCAAAATAAGGGAGAAAGGGTGTTTTATTGATCTTTGAAGATTCAGAGCTTATCTGTCTCTATTAAATAGCAATGACTCAGTAAAATTGGGCTGTTTTAATATTTAGGGCAGGACATCATGCCAGAAAGCCATTTTCTGTCTTTAAGCAGAGCAAAATCAGACTTTCTTTTATTCTCATTGAGAGGTTACCATTTGTAAGCTAGGTCAGATGTCACCTCACTGTGTCTCAAAGATGATGAGTAGGCATTTTGTATTCTAAGTCTTAGATCCTCCAACTAAGGATAGCATAGCATGTGCATGGGTGTGTGTGAGCATGCATTGGCACACATGAGTTTCTAAAGTTAAAAAATTCCAAATTTGTATATGTCAATATAGATAATGATTCATAGGATCCCCTTTGACCATATAGATAATGATTTATAGGATTTGACCATCCAAATGTATAGAAAACTAAATCATACTGCCTTGGAAATTGAGCTGAATAGTTCTTTAAATGTCAAAATTTCAAAAAGAAAGTCATGAATATTTTGGGTCTTAAACACTGAGGCACCTGAATTATCTCTGTCTCAGAAATGAATTTAAGGTTTGGGAAAAATACTTCTATAAGAAATTATCTTATTATCTAAATATTTGTTACTGGCTCTACATGTAAATGTAAATAAGCCTCTATAAGTGGTTTAATTTTTCAATGTCTCAATCTCCTCATTATTTTAATGAAATAAGTCTGGTGTCTTTTAGGTAAATGTTAAAAGCAATGAAATGCCCATGTCTTCAGGTCTTAAGTGAGTTTTAGTGAATGTTTACATCATGTAATCACCACCTAACACAATAAATAGAACATTTTCATCATTCCAGAGTGGTTGTGTATGCAATCTTACAATCAATTCCCTGCCTTCAGAGGAAACAAGAGTTCTTGTTTGCATCAGTATAGATCAGGTTTGACTATGTTTTACCTTAATATGAAATTCTTATAAATTCTATTGATGGTGCTTTTTTGTACTGGGGTTCTTGCACTCAACAGAATGCTATTGTTCATTGATGACCCAGAATCTCATTGCTTTTCAATGATGAGTAGTTTACTGTTATATGATCACATGAAAATAGGTTCACTATTGTCCTCTTGAATTTGTGGGTTGTTTCCATTTTGGACTTTTATGAATAAAGGTACTACAAATATTCTCGGAAAAACATTTTGTGGTATTTGCATTTCTGTTGAGTAAATTGAGATTGCTAGATCATAGGATAAATACATGCAATTTTAAAAGAAATTGACAAAGAGTTAAGTGATTGCATCATCATTCATTCAAATCTAAAATTTATGAGCATTCCAACTTTTTCACATCCTTATCAACACTTAGTGTTGCTGGGTTTTTCAATTTTAGCCAATATACAGAGTGTATAATGGCATCCCATTGTAGTGTAGGTTTAATCTATTGACCTCACATGTAAAGATAAATGAGCCTCAATAAGGGGTTTAAATGTTAAACATCTCTATGTCCTCATTATTGTGATGAAATAATTATGGTGTATTTTAGATAAATGTTAAAAACAATGAACAATATTATTTTTTTTTTTGCAGTACTGGGGATGGAACCCAGGGGCATTCTACCTCCGAGCTACACCCCAGCCCTATTTTTATTCTTTATTTTGAAACCGGGTCTCACTAAGTTGCGGAAGGCCTCACAAAGTAGCTGAGGCCGGCCACGAACCCGGATCCTCCAGTCTCAGCCTCCCAAGTACTGGGATTACAAGCATGCGCCACCACGCCCGGCTAATGAACAATATTCTTAAAACAATGTTTTGTAATATATGTATTGCACAAAGGTGTTTACTTGTTATAGTAACATTTTTGATAAGACTATCATTGTTCCTTTTTATTGTCTTAGTAACTTTGCTAAAAGTAAGTTAACTATATTTGTACAGATCTAGTTCTGGTATTTCTACTCTATTGTTTTTGTTTTGTATTTTTATTTGCTTGTTTGTTTTGCTAGTACCACACTCTCTTGTGTACTGTGTATCTATAGTAAGATTTGAAGTCAGGTAGTTTAATTCCTACACCTTTGTGGGTTTTTTCATTTAACATTGACACCTGCTGTTTGTCTTTTACCTCTTTATATAAACTTTAGAATAAGTTTTTCAAAATATACAAAATAATTTACTGAAATTTTGATTGAGATTGCATTGAATCTATAGATTAAGTTGAGAACTCACATCTTAACAATATTAAATAGTCCTACTCATAACCATGGATTATTTCCCCCACTGATTTAGCTATTTGTTATGTTCAGTCAGAGTTTTGTAGTTTTCCTCATATAGATTATATGCTCATTTTATTGGATATATACCTAAGAATTTCATTTTAGAGAGTGTTTATTAATTTATTTATTTTATCTTTTATTGGTGCATTGTATTCAAATTATAATATAGAAGAGAGTGATGGGGACATATACACACACACTACTTGGTGAGCTTCCCCAGCTCTCCCCCACTTCCTCCCCTTCCCCATACATGATACTGACATTGGCATTGGTAATTTCACATATGTACATAACTTCAGTAGAAGCATTTCCTTCATTGATTTCCCCCCCTCAAACTTCCCCTAGACAAATTGCACCACTCCATTGAGGTTTCTCCTCCATTGTCTAAAGTATCCCAATTACTCCCTAGCTTCCGAATATGAGAGAAAACATGACCATTCAATTTCTGTGACTGTCTAATCATATCTAACATAATATTTTTAAGGTCCATTCATTTTCCTGCAAATGACATAATTTTGTTCTTTATTGCTGAGTAGAATTCCATTGTATACATATCCCATAATCTTGTAATTCATTGATATGTTGATGGACACGTAGGTTGGTTCTGTGATTTGGCTATTGTGAATTGTGCTGCTATAGCCATGGATACGCATGTTTCATGTTCCAGTCAGCATTTTTGCAGCTATAATCTAAAAGATTGACCACATAACTTAGAAGAAAGAAGACTTATTTTCTTACAGCTTTGGGTTCAGTTCATGTGAGGCCAGGGACCGCGGATCTCAGGTCATGGTGACAGGAAGCGGGGAAAGGAAAAACACAAGGACTGTATTCACATCATGGAGGCTGGAAGCAAGAGAGCGAGCCGGGGGAGGAGAGCCACATATGTAATCTCCAAAGCAGCACCTCCAGGGACCATCTCCTCCAGCCACACACTACAGGCCTACCAGGTACCACCGAAGCAAGTTGATTACAATGGATTTATCCACTTCTGGATTACAACCCTCATGATTCAATTATATCAACCCTGAACATTAATAAATGAGCTCTTCAGGGGACATTTTATATCTACTTATAACATATCACCATAATTTTCTGGTTTCAATGCCTTTGGAAAGACATCCAGGAATGGTATGGCTGGATCATATGTTAAATCCATTCCAAGTTTTCTGAGGAATCTCCACACTGATCTCCATAGTGGCTTCATCAATTTGCAATCCAACCAACAATGTATGAATGTTCCTATTTTCCCACATCCCCGCCAGGACTTATTGTTTGACTTCTTGATTATTATCATTCTAATTGGGATTAGATGGAATCCCAGGGTAGTTTTGATTTGCTTCTCTCTGATTACTAATGATGTTGAACATCTTTTTCATATATTTATTGGTCATTTGTATTTCTTCTTTTGTGAAGTGTCTATTTAATTAAATTGTTTATTTTTTGATTAGTTTTTTTAGTGTTAAGACTTTTAAGTTATTTGTTTATTCTGGGCATTAATTCTCTATCAGAGGAATAGCTGACAAGGAACTTCTCCCATTCTGTAGCCTCTCTCTTTAGACTCTTGATTTTTTTTTAATTTAATGTCATTCTATTTATTAATTCTTCTTTTAATGTCCTGAGCTTTGGGGGTCTTATTGAGGAAGTTTCTACCTGTGCCTATATGTTGGAATATTGGTTCTATGCCTTTTTCTAGTAATTGCAGTGTCTGATCTAATTTCAGGTATTTGATCCATTTTGAGTTGACTCTTGTACAACTAAGAAGTTAGAATTTTTCTATAAATGGATAACCAGATTTCCCAACACCATTCATTGAAAAGGTTGTCTTTTCTTTGAGGTATGCTTTTGGTACCTTTGCAAAAAATCAATTGCCCATATGTGTGTTTGTTTGTTTCTGTATTATCTTTTCTGTTCTATTGGTCTATGTGTCTGTTTTTGTGGCAATACCATGCTGTTTTTTATTACTATAGCTCTATAGTATAATTTGAAGTCAGGTATTGTGATGTCTTTTGCATGGTTCTTAATGTTGATAATTGGATTGACTATTCTGGATCTTTTGTTTTTCCATATGGATTTTAGTACTGATTTTTTGAGGCCTATGAAGAATGACATTGGTATTTTAATAGGGATTGCATTGAATTTGTAGATCACTTTGGCAACATGGCCATTTTGATAATTTTTATTCTGCCTATCCAAGAGCATTGGGAGATCTTTCCACCTTCTAAGATCTTCTATTTATTTCTTTAGTGTTTTATGCTTTTCATCATAGATATTTTAGTTCTACCTCCGTGATTAGATTTATTCCTAGGTATTTTATTACTTTTGAGGTTATTGCGAATGGAAATACTTTCCAGATTTCTTTTTCAGTAGATTCCTGGTTGGTGTATAGAAAAGCTATTGACTTTTTAAATTGATTTTGTATCTAGATACTTGGCTGAATTTGTTAATCAGCTTTAATTTTAATGATAGTATGCTTTGAATTTCAAATTTCACTTGTTCATTACTGTTATAAAGGAAAATAATTAATTTTAGTATATTAACCTTGAGTTCTAGACTGAATGCTTACATCTCTACCCAAATGATATGTTGAAGCTCCAAACCCCAATGAGATGATATGTGGAGGTAGGGTCTTTAGTAAGTGGTTTGATTTAAAATGGGGCCACCATGATGGGATTCTTCCTTATAAGACGAAGAGGCACCAAGACACCAGAGTTCTCTCTCATGCATGCTTGCTGTCTCTCTCTCCCCTTCTATCCCTGTCCCTATTCAGGTTCCTCTCTCTCTGCCATATCAGGCCGCAGCAAGAAAGCAGCATCCTGCAAGTTTGGACAAAGAACCTCACCAGAAACAGAATCTACCAGTACCTTAATTTTGGACTTCTCAGCCTACATAACAGTGAGAAATAATTGTCTATTAATGGCAATTGTTTTGTTGTTATTATTATTGTTGTTGTTGTTGTTTTTATTGTTATTATAGCAGTTTGAGCTAAGAAATTTATTATCCTGTAACATAGCTACAATCACTTAGTTTCAAACATTTTTGTCAATACTTTTGAGTTCTCTATATAACTATGTCAGTTATAAAAAGTTTATTTTTTTATTCCTAATACATGTATTTTCTTGTTTTGTCTTACTATATTAGCCAGGACTTGCAGTACCATGTTGAAAAGCAGTAGTAGTTATTGTTATACTTGCTCCTGATCTTGGCAGGAATGTTTTGAGTTTTAAATTAGTATATACTATGTTAGCCATAAGTTTTATGTGAATATTCTTTTTCTAGCTGAGGAAGTTACTCTCTCTTCCTAGTTGGCTGAGAGTATTTTCTTTTTTATTGTGAGTGGATGTTGGATTTTTTTCAAATTCTTTTTCTACATATATTGAGAGGGTAGTGTTTTCCTATCTAGTCTGTTGATTAAATTAATTGTTTTTCAGATGTTGAAGAAACCTTGCATACTTGTAAAAATATCGCTTGGTAATCATGTTTTTTTATACATAGCTGCATTCAATTTGCTTATTTTTTACTTGAGAATTTTCTTATATGTTTTGATCAGAGATCTTTTTATTTTGTTTCTTGTAATATCTTTTTCTAGTTTGTGTATTAGGGCAATCCTGGACTCATAAAATAAATTAGGAAGAATTCCCACTACTTCTATCTTCTGAAAGCAGCTGCAAAAAGTGGGCATAATTTCTTTCTTAAATATTTAGTATAAATCACCTGCCAACTCATCCAGGCTTGATGCTTTCTGTTTTGAAAGATTATTGATTGTTGATGTAATTACTTTAATAGATACAGACCTACTCAGATTATCTATTTCTTGAGTGAATTTTGACAGATTGTGTCTTTCAACGAATTGGCACATTACTCTAGGTGATCAAATTTGAGAACACCAATTTGATTATACTATTTCTTTACCATTTTTTTGATGTTCCTAGGAACCATAGTGAGGCCTTCTTTTTCATTTCAGTTATTACTGGTTTTATATTCTCTTTTTATTCTTAGTCTGGCCAGACACATGTCAATATTTTTCTGGTCTTTCAAAGAACCAGCTTTATGTTTTAATTTTCTCAGTTATGTTTGTGTTTTCAATTTCAATTTTCTACACCAATTTTTATTTCTTTTCTTCTGCCTAACTTGGATGTAAATTTTCCATTTTCTTGTTTTTTATTCTTTGCAAAATTTTAAAGGTGGAATACTAGATTATTGATTTCAGATCTTTATTTTTTATATACATGCATTCAATGCTAGAAATTTTCCATTAAGCCCTGATTTGATTGCATCTATACATTTTGATACATTGTATTTTCCTTTTAGTTTAGTTCAAAATATTTTTGTTAATTTCTCTTGATATTTCTTTCATGAGTCATGTGTTATTTAGAATTTATTTATTTATTTATTTATTTATTTATTTATTTATTTATTTTGTAGTACTAGGGGTTAAACTTGGGCTTTCTATCTCTGAGCTACACCCAAGCCTTATTTATTTTGAAACAGGATTTCACTAAATTGCTGAGGGTCTTTATAATTTGTCAAGGCTGGTCTTGAACTTGCATACCTCCTGTCTCAGCCTCCCATATACTGGGATTACAAGAATGTGCCACCATGCCCAGCTTAGAAGACTTTAAAAATCCAAGTGTAATATCAATAATATAACTTTTGACAAACATTTGAAAATATTAATCAATAAAAACAAGTCCAACATACTACAGGAGAGTAAGGAGAGTAAAAGTGGCTCTAGAATCAAGATAACTTCTTTAGGATGTAAATTTAGATTTTTATTTTGGCTCACATCTTATTTAACTTTAATATTCACACATTCACATACAGTCAGAGAAATTTTTGACTCATCATTTATGGATAAGAAGAAAAGCTAAATATATATCAGATAATACTTTCAGAAAAATAACTATTGCTAATCCTGTATCTTTCTTTTTTTTTTTTCTTTTCCTTTTTTTCCTACTGGGAATTGTACCCAGGGCATTCAACCTCTGAGCTATACTCATAGCCCTTTTTATTTACTAATTTATTTTTAATTTTGAAATAGGATCTTACTAAAATGCTAAAGCTGGCCCCTAACCTGAGATCCTACTATCTTACCCTCCGAATACTGGTATTGCAAGAGTGCATCACTATGCCTGGGTAATCATGTAACTTAATATCTAAATTACCAGGATTACATTGAATTTGTAAATCATATCATGGATAATTGACATTTTATCAATATTTTGGCCTTCCAATCCAAGAACATACTGTAGTTTTTACATTTCTGTAGGTCTTTTTAAAAAAATTTTACTGGCATATTGTAATTGTACATAATAATGAGATTCATGGTGATACATTAATATATGCAGATAACATTATTTGTTGTGTCTTCTTTTATGAACCTCACCTTTCCTGTCCTTCCTCCCTCCTACAATCCCCTTCCACTCTACTGGTTGTTCTTCTAATTTTGATGAGGTCTCTTTTATTTCATTTTTTTTCTATCTTTCACATATTACATAAAACATGGATCCTTTGATTTTCCAATTCTGGTGTATCTCACTTAGCATTATGTTCTCTAGTAGAGCTTTCTCAGTCTCACTGATATAATCCAAAATTACTGACCGACCACACAACTTAGAGGAGTGAAGATTTATTTGCTCATGGTCTTTGAATATTCCAAGGTTTAATACATGTGAGGCCAGGGTCTGAAGCTCAGAGCATGGCAGCAGGAAGAACAGAGAAAGAGAGAGAGAGAGAGAGAATATTTTCACTCTCCATTGTGGAGGTCAGAAGCAGAGAACAAGCACAGGGAGGAGGAGTCATATAATTTCCAAAGCCACACCCCCAGGGACCACTCCTTATCAACCAAGCCTACTTCAATATTATTATCTTGTTTCCTTGAAGGCTAGTGGGACATTCTAAATCCAAACCATCACAGGCTTATCTTGCTAAGCATGATGTTCTCGATTAGGTAACAGACAATTTTGCTTTTTTAACAAAATATAGTGACAGGATAAGAACATGTGATTGCTCTGATTTTGTCAAATTTCTGTCAGATCAATGTATTGATTTTGTAGGGGTATGTGAGTGTGTGTTTGTGTGTGTCTATAAGCTAAAACTATTCCCTAAAGATATTAGATAAGTTATCAAATATTTCCTGTGATATCAGACAATTAATACCATATTAATATTGCACTCAATATATACCTTAACATATAAAAGTAAAAAAAATAAAGTTAGATTTGTATGCTCTTCAATCTGTATTTGAATTAGATTTTTGACCAATAGGCTATTGTAATGATCATCATTATTCTTCTTTATTTCATTTTTGCATTAAGACTGATGGAAATATTTTATACCCTTAATTATTAGAATAAAATTTCATAATTATTTGACATTTCTATTTCATGTTTCAAATAGGATGTAGATCATTTTACTCTGGTATTTATGAAATAGGCATTTTACAAATAAATATTCTTTTTTATTGTTATCTTTTACCAAGACAAGTAATACATCATGTCTATAATTTAGCTTATACCGAAAAATAAAATTCCATTAAGATATGATGGTAAAACTGCCATCAAGGAAATCTGAAGTTGCTATACCAACATGGAGAAGGCTGCAGTCATGCTAAGGAAGCATAGTGACCGCCGGGCGTGGTGGCGCAGCTTGTGATCCCAGTACTTTGGGAGGCGGAGACCGGAGGATCCGGGTTCGCGGCCAGCCTCAGCTCTCTCTATCTGTCTCTCTCTCTCTCCCTGTCTTCCTTTCTATCTCTCTACTTAGTGAGGCTCTCCGCAACTTCGTGAGACCCGGTTTCAAAATAAAATATAAAAAAATAGGGCCGGGGGTGTAGCGCGGAGGTAGAACGCCCCTGGGTTCAATCCCCGGTACTGCAAAAAAAAAAAAAAAAGAAAGCATAGTAACCAATGATGTCCATATAAGACTGTGTGGATACAGACAAAAATGCAAACACATTGACAATCAGAACCTCAGAAGATCAAGGAAGAAGAAAGCAGTTGTCTGTGAATGTGCAGGCTATGGTGAGCGAAATGTCATTTGACTCCTGGTACATGCTCAGTATTTTGCTTGGAACATCTCATTTGATCCTCAGTAGTATAGTAATGCACAAAGTATTATTTCTATTTTATATAGAGAGTTTCAAAGAGGTTTACTTTGAACACAGGTCATATGGCTAATAAACCGCATAGTGAAATTCAAATTCATCTCTGAATATATATAGTTTTAAAATTATTGTCATTTCTAATTTTTAAAGAATTGAAATGTGTACAACTACTTGCTTATTGATATAGGCTATAAAAACTTGGAGGAAGAGGAAAGATAACTGAAAACTACAATGCTGTCTGAATCTACAGATACAAAAGCATGGAGTCCCTTCAAAACTCTATTTGATGCATGTCTGTAATCTTGGTACTTGGGAGGCTTAACAGGAGGATCATAGGTTCAGGGACAGCCTTTGCAAATTAGAGAGACCCTCAGAAAATTAGTGAGACTCTGTTTCAAAATAACAAAAAAAAAGGAATGGGGGTGTGGCTCATAGGTAGAATGCCTCTGGGTTCAATCCTTAGTTAAAGAAAAAAGAAAAAGAAGAAAAAGAAAAGAAAAGAAAGAAAAAACTGCATTTGACATAATCTTTGTAATTGTATATTGGATACATGTGACTTACTTTTTATTTTGATCTTCATTTTCTTTTATAGGGGCTCACAAGAGTTCACTTTGAATCTCAGAGGAGACTTTGGACTTTGCGACTTTTCAGCAATGCTGGAACTGTTAAGACTTTGGAATCTCTTGGAGAGGACTAAATGCACTTTGCATTCTGAGCTGGGCAGGAGCTCTTCAGGGACCAGGGTAGAATGTTATAATTAGATATAGAATGGCCCCTTGAAGAGCTCATAAATTGGTGTATTGAGTTGATATAATTGAGTCTTGAGGGTTATAATCCCAGCAGTAGATAAATCCATTGTAATGAACTTTTCAGAGTGGGGGCCTAGACAGGTAGGGTGTGGCTAGAGAAGGTGGGTCCCTGGAGTTGTGGCCTTAGGGATCATATAGGGTTCCTCCTCCTCTGTTTTCTTCTCCTCTTTTTCTCTCTCATTCTCTCTCTTTCTTGCATCTTGCCTCCATGATGTGAGGAACACAACCCATGTGCTCTCCCTCTCTCTGCTTCCTGCCACCATGCCCTGAGATCCATGGTCCTCAGCCTCACATGGACTGAACCTGAAACCATAAGAATATGTTACCTTGAATATATGACCTTGAAGATGAGAGGAAGCTTATTCAGGCACTCAGAAAATGCTGAGACCTGCAGTATAAGGACTAATTTCTGCAGTAATTATAATTTAAGGTAATAAAGACTTTCATTTAAGTACTTTTTAAGAACATTTATTTTTTTAGTGAATAATGGAGGAAAACTATTGGTACTTAGAGAAAAAATTATGGAGAAAAGAAGATGGAAGAAGAGGAGATAGAAGAGAAGTTGGAAATAAAGAAGGAAGAAGGAAAACTCTGGAGTTAGGACCCAGAAATCTGTATTTAAATCAGGTCTTCATCCTGATATGTTTTAATGTTTGAGAACCACTAATTGAGATTAAATAGAATACCAAAAACAATGTAGGCAATTTAGATGGCTTCCCTAACTTTGACATAAAGGAAAAAGAAAGCTGGAATATAATAAAAATTATGTATTTCAGGTCATTTCTGAATCTAGAAAATCCTTGCTTTTTAATAAAGTAAAAGAAATATTGAGAATTTCAATATATGTTTATTTATGAAAACATACAATGTGTGATCACAAAAGAAGAGATAATATAGGAATGGACCAACATCTATTAGTTGCATCTATGTGCCAAATATTCACAAGCATCGTCACATTTCACCTTCAAAATTCTCTGGTTCATGGATGAAGACAATGACTCTAGAATAACCTATCTTATGGTGACTACATACACATAAGTTATTATTTAATGAGAATATTTCAACTGAATTTCAAATACATTATTGATTAATAGTTTTTCTCTAAAACTGACACCGCAAGAATACCTTTCTAGATATTGTGGCATAAGTGGGAAGAAAGGGTGGTCATCATCAATATTAAAGGGAAAGTCCATTACAGAGCTTTGAAGTCACCCCAATTTGGGTATCAGTGATTGATCATCAGCTCCAGCCTATTAGAACTGATCTGTGCATACCATTTCACTAAGTGCATAACAAGGCAACATTCATGCTTGTCACAGTTGGTTGTTTTAGATTCCACTTATAGTATTTTGATAGTCTCTTGATGTATTTAAAATTTCTTGGGAAAAAATTGAAAAGAACAGAATAGAAGCCAGTTTAAGCAAAAGGTGAATCCATTCAAAGGCCAGGAGAAAATCAGAATAGCCAGCCAGACAAAAATGCTGTGTCATGGGTCCTGTTCTCCCATGAGTAGACCCTGGACCACTGATTTGGATGAAAGTAATTTATGAAAGAAAACATTTCCAGGAGAAACCAACTAGAAAGTAGGGAAAGGAGGACAGGAGGAAAAGCCCATCAAAATTGTGATCTGAGGTGAAGCCCTAGAGTCAGGCTTGTCCATTAGGAATCTCTGGAGTATAAATTATACTTCAAAGTTTGTTTCTCACCTATGCAAACCTGGGAACTTTTGTACCCAAACATCAGAAGGGATTGAGATAATCTGTTTTAATTATAGATTCTTCCAGATTTTGAAGTAGCCAGGAGACTCTAGAGGCCCAAACAATTTTCTGGTGAAATTTGCACATAAGTATGAGGAATTAGCTGAAAGCACAAGAAACTGAGCAATGAGCACCCAGAACTGGTAAGAAAGGATTTGGGAAACCTGGTGAGAAACAATAGTGTCTACTAAAGAGAAGAATGCAGATAAGCCTTAGAAACAAGTGGGATTTGATTATTTAATGCTTTGACTCTGTGTCTGTGTCTTACATTTCTAACCTGTGTGCAAGATTCTCTGCCTATAGATCTTTGTCTACAACATAAAAATATTACTCATGTGTTTTATAGATTTCAGATACATTCAATGGAAAGGAACAAATTTCCTTAGACCACATATGCCAGGGATGGACTCATTGGTCTTCTTTTTCAAGTGCATATTTAGGACTCATTTTTTTTTAACTGGTGATCAACAGGTAGGGACCATTTGTAAGAATATACAAACTCCTTTGATGTTAGAATGTGATAAAAGAGAGGTAATTTTCAGAAGAAAGGGTTGATACTGGGTGTGGGATCTTATGGTTCTAAATTACACTGCAAATGTACCCTACATAGATTTGAAACCATGAATAGTACTTGCCCCTACATAGTTCCTCTTTGATACCTAAATTAAGAGAAAAACAATTAAAAATGAAATGACAATGCTTTAATTTCAGAAGTAATAATATAATAAGTACAAATAGAGAAAAATGAAAAAATTATAATGTTCCAGTATAAGTAAGATAATTAAAATTATTTCATAATAATATACACATGTATATACATGCCCTGCAGATATTAATATGTTCCAAATTTTCCATCATTTAGCCTGAATTATTCTACTTTCTGGCACATTCAATGGCTTGTTAAATAATTATGCATGCTTGCTTGAATGCTTAATCGTCAAGTCAATTTTTTTTAAAAACTCATTTTGGTTCTTTCTCTCATTAGAAAACACTGGTTCAAATTACATTTATAATAAAAAAGTAAAAATTTTTATTTCCCCTCCAATGAAAAATAACCAGTTTTTAAAAGGTGTATACATATTTGTAATGAAAATAATATTGTCACATTTTCCTGTGATAAATTCCTCTTGGAGAGTTTTAATATTTGTAAAATTTGCAAAACAGAACTCTTCTTATGAGGGAACCACATCAAGAGATGTTGTGTGCAAATATGAATGTATCACTTTGAATCTTACTATGATGTATAACTGTATTGCACCATTAAAATTCCAAGAAAATATAATAAACTAAAATTGTTTAGTCTATACTATTCTAAGCAAAATCCATCACTTAAACCATGCCCAGTGATTGACAATACACCTTGCTTTTTATAAATTAAATCGATTTCAAAATAGGAATAAAATCAGAAATACGTTTTGTAAAATGAAGAATGCTTTCCTTATAATGTTCTTCCCTGTGGCACTTCAAAAATAAAGACATACATCTCGGCACTTGAATATAAGGCATTAAAAATAATAAATGTCATGCAATCACCAGTAGATTGTATTCTATGTGAATGTTATGTGCAATGAATTAATAATATATCACCTAATATCCTAACATGAGTTAAACACAAGGAAATAATTCTCTATGGATAATAGTATAAGTGTGTGTGCTTTGTGTTTCAGAAGTCTAGTTAAATAGTCAAGCATTTTAATTTTAATTTTTATTTTTTCATTATTTTTTTCCAGAGACAAAGAGAGAGATTAATTTAGGAAAAGTGGGGGACACATGTTCAAGGGAGAACACAGGCCATCTCAAAAGGGAGAGAGCATCTTTGGGGTCTCACAGTTCTTCTTTTATAGGAGATCCCATGAAGGGGTGGGTAGGGACACAGAGCAGGGGTGAAGGTATGGACTCCTCAGCATCCTCAGGTTCCGGCATCGATGGGTGGTGGCTGGGTGGCACCTGAGCTTCACCTTCCTTATGGATACTTTGTTTACTAAGCATCTCAGAATCTCAGGTGGGGAGGGGGCATTATGATTAAGGGTGTGGGCCTATTGAGGCTACTGCCCAAGATAAAACAGACCCTGTACGGTGAAGTTAAGGATTATGAAATTTTTATATTTTAAAAATATATTTTCCTTTTCCCTCCCAGTTTGTCTCCTTTGTACTTAATATTTTCTTTCTCCTATTGTACCTCATTTTCCCTCTCTGAGACTTGGATCCCTTAATCTTAAAGGTTGATGAAGATCAAAATTCCAACTTCTATAGCTTCTTTAATTCTAACAAGAGACGAAGGCCCTGCCTAGCCAGGGTTCAGAAGTCTCATCCTAACTGACATAAGGAGACTGAAATTGGTTTCATTTCCTGAGCTGGGTTCTTTACAGTAAAATCGGAAACTAATATCACTAAAGGACACAGCCCCAGAAGCATGAGGATCAGGTGTTTTTTTATCCTATGTGCCTGAAGTTTTTGTTGTGCCCATCATGCCAAGCCTGCTGTCAGAGCTGCTGAGTTGACATTCATAAGTATTGCAATTGAAATGGGCATCTACATGAAAAAATGACATGTTAGTGCATTGTACAATAACCCAGATATTATCTTTACCCTGAACCAAATGATTAGCATTTTAAACTGGAAGCCAGGTAGACAACCTGTTAGGTTGTGTATGACATTGTGAAACGTCCTCAAGGCACAAAGCCTAAAGAACAGCACACAATTTATCATATTGGCTGCTGTGATCCTATTCATTAGTAACAATAATTTGCTTACTATAAAGATTATATACCAGGCCGGGCGTGGTGGCGCACGCTTGTAATCCCAGTACTTTGGTAGGCGGAGACTGGAAGGATGCGGATTCGCAGCCAGCCTCAGCTCTCTCTCCCTGTCTCTCTCTCTCTCTCTTTCTCTCTCTCTCTGCTTGGTGAGGCCTTCCGCAGCTTCGTGAGACCCAGTTTCAAAATAAAGTATAAAAAATAGGGCCGGGGGTGTAGCACGGAGGTAGAACGCCCCTGGGTTCAATCCCCGGTACCGCAAAAAAAAAGATTATATACCACTGCCATATGTCTTTTGTTTTTACATTTTTGGCAGAGCTATCTATAAACCAAGCGTCTCTTTTTTAGGTTTAAGGTTATTGTATCTTTTTTCCAACTTTATGGGAGGCACCATTAACTCTTTAAGTATGTTTAAAGTTTCTGGTTTAGCAAAGAAATTCCCATAATCAAAAAGGAAAAAGTTCCACAACAGTAGAAAAAAGCAAGATTTCTGGTTTATAGTATAAAGGGAAACTTAAACAGGTTTTAGTTTTCAATTCTGAACAGGACTTCTAGACCCTCCAGTCCCTTAAAGGAATAGGATTCTTTTATGATTATACTGATAAGAATATGATATATTGGACAAGTTTCTTTTTAAAACACCCTTATGATTCTCTTTTACAAAATGTGACCTCAAATAGTTCTCATTAAAGGTAGCCTCAGAACTACAGACATGTCATCTTCAGTGTAACTAAAATTAAGGAGAACCAGGACCTTGAACTTGTAAATTTCTGTGATCCAGTGGACAACCAAGATGCTTTCTTTAACTTTCTATTTAGAACTGTTTTGTATTTACAGAACATTGCAAAGATAGCAGAGTCCCTTACATATTCTGTACCTTTATTTCCCTAATTAACAACTTATATTTATTTGTATGCTACATTTTCAGAAATAATGAATCAATACCAACACAATATTGTTAACCAACATCCATACATTATTCAAACTCCATTAGATTTTGCCTAATAGGATTTTCCTATTCTAGGATTCCTTCCATGATACAGCATATTTACTCATTGTTTCTCCTTACGTTTTTGTTGGCTGTGAAAATTTTTCCAGAATTTCCATGATTTTTATGATCTTACAGTTTTGACAAGTTATTTTGTAAGATGTCTTTCAATTGTGATTTTTTTCTGGTGTTTTCACATGACTAGATAATTATATTTGGAGAAGTATTATGTGTTTTTCCATGATGAAAGAAGTATTACATGCATGGAATGCCACAGAATTACAATTTGCATTACTTCATATCAAGAGTACCATTATCATCTAGATTTATTAGGTTGATGCTTACCTGGACCTCAGGTAGCATTTGTCAGGTTTACTAAATGAAAGCTACTGTTTCCTTCCTTTTTCATGCTGTGCTTTTTTTAAAGGGGTCACTATGTCCATCCACCTTAGAGAAGTAGAAAGTTATGCTCCCCCTTGGTGATGACCAAGTATCTACACACATTACTTGAAAGTTGTCTGCATGGCAGATTTGCCTTCAGTCATTCATTTATAGTGACATGAACTTATGGATATTATTTTTTGTTTAGGATATAACTCAACACAGCACAATCTCTTTTGTTGCAAAACTTTTACAGTTCTTGTCATTAGGATCTTTTATTTAAGCTGGCCCCTGTGTCTCTTAGACACTGCCCATCATTGTTGCTTTTTTTACTACTTCCTCACTTGCTGGTATTGTAAGACATTACAAGGTCATATACTATATTTTATGTCCTACTGGGGGATGACAGGGTTTTCATCTTGCTTTTACATAAACATAGATCATTTGAACATATATCCCTGTTGAGTAGTATTCCTCTTTCTATTTTGACTTAAAGTTTTTGGATAAAACAAGAACTAAATGAATTAGAAATTGAGTAAATTTGAACATTATGTATTTAAATAGATATTTTATGAGGATTATATAAGCAGACCATGAAATCAGCTACTAATCTTCCAGGAGAAATGTACAAACTGGAAATCTTGCAATAAATCATTTATCTTTGGATTAGTTATTCCCTTTAGAAAAGTAAAAGATACCAATAACAACTGGGATATCACATTTTAAAAGTCTGAGAATTCCTTTCAATTTATTCCTTTGCCAGTAAAATATTTACCATGAAACTGTTTCAATGCCTGGAGCCCCTGATCTTGGGAACTGTAGACAGCATTCTTTTTCGTTCACCTGTGTTGCCAAAGGCTCTTTCAAAACTACTTTAAAGTTGTCCAATTTGCCCCACTTTTTCCCCGAGGTGCCTGAGAATAACAACACTATTAGCTCAAATTTTCTAAAAACTTTCTATTTGATAACCCTATACTAAACATTTTATATAAATTTTCTGATTTAACCCTCCCAATAATAGTATGTGATAAAAAATTTCAGAATCCCAGGAAAAATAATGTCTTTACAGGGACAAATCTAAGTGGTTGAACAATCCTATTCTAATAATTGTATAGTATTGCCTTTCATGTCATTCGGATTAGAGATCTCATTTGGTTTTGAGGCATTTGGAAGGATCTTTTAAGGAAAAAATAATATAACATTAAATTGTTAACAGCTATATTTTGGGATAGAGAATATTGCTTATTATTTGTTCATTTGTTTTGTTTTAGCATAAGGCATAAGGCTGCCACTTGTGAAGACCTATTATTTCTTTTTTATTGGTGCATGCATTATAATCATACATCTTGATGGGTTTCAGGGTGATAGAAGTATACATGCACACATCAGTCAATTAGCCCTCCCCCAATTCCCACCCCCATTCTCTCCCCTTCCCTCCTTCTGGTGCTCAGCATAGAAGACCTATTACTTCTGAGAAACTACAGTTCAACAAAGCAAATGTCTGTTTTATAAGACAGAGATTCCTTTAGTGGTATTAGAGCAGATAGTACACAGATTTAGGGTCCCAAAGAGCTAGATTCAAATTATGATTCTGCTCCCAAATAGTTGTAGAATTTTGGATATTTTGTTTGAATTTCCTTATCCTCAGTTCTTCATCTAACAAGGTCAAAAAATTATGGTAAGAATTAGGTAAAATAATTATATTCAGGTTCTGAATTTCTTTTTATCTGTAGTCAAAGTATTTACTGAAGAAACTCATCATAGACAAGCTTAAGAATTTCCATAATAGTGTCATCCTGGTCTCTCTTGTCTATGATTGTTTATTTCTCTGTCATCATAATGATAGGGTTTCTTAAATGTAGCTACATTCCATGCCTCTAAAATTGTCAGAGTGATTACTAAGTTTCTCTTCCATGATGTGAGAGTCGTGTCCCTCTGCCCCATGCTCAGCTGCTGTCACACTGTGGTTTCTGCCTCAGGATCTGCCCTATGGACTGAAACCTCTGAACCCATGAGCCCCAATACACTTTTCCTTCTCTGGGTTGTTTCTGTTGGGTACTTTTGTTAGAGTTTTGGGTGGTCGAACACCCACCCACCGAGCCGTGGGTTCTTTTCCTAAGCCTATATAGAAATAATGAGCTGGGAAACTCAGTTGCAAAATTAAAGTAGGATTTATTGTAAAATGAGAGAGAAAGCATCACACTAAGGTGATGGGGTGCCCAGAAATGAGACACTACCGTTCCCCCTAGATGCTGGGTCTTAAATAGGGTTTTTAGTGTCTTATCTTGTCTTTCCCAGGCCCGGTTGTCATGCTCACGGGGCCAACAGCCCACTTTGTCAGCATTTACATGAAAGGATAATGTTTCTTTCAGTTTTTCCCAAGCTTGTGGCCTTCTACATTTTAACATTTTAATTTTTGTTACCAAATTAATTAATAGGCCAGTCTCCTTCTTTAGTCTGTTCTTTGTTCTGATATCACCCATGACCATGTGAGGTTATGCATGCATGCTATTTCTTTAATTCCCTTTTTAGTTCTGGTATCTGTGTCCTTGTAAGTTTCAGCATTTTTGTCTTTGTTACTATGGTATCAGCCTGCTTGTAGAAGCAAGACATGCTCTTTAGAGCAAAGTAAGACAAGTTTGAATCATCTATGTTTGAATCATCTACTCAGAACCGGACAGTTTGGTCACAGAAACTGGGAAAGCTGACTGAAGCAGAAGGTATATTAATTGGAAAAGTAACAAATGTTTGTATTTTCATATTAAAATATAACTTACTTTTAAATTAAAATGTGTTTTATTCAAAAAAGATAAATTAAAATAGTTATATACATACTATGTATATTTTAAGTATAATTATGCTATTTACAAAACCCTTCCACTCTAACTCATATATTATTTCAAGGTTAATGAATATTCCAGTTGTAGTTTGCAAACCAATTTCTCAGAAAGACACTAATTTGTATATGAGATAACATAGTGTACCCCATAAGAAAAGCAAGTGCCAGTCTGGAAAGTTTCTCTGAAATTGTTCACCATTTAGTGAACACTGTATGCTTTCCTTATGTAATATTAAGTTATGAATGTTGTCTCATGGTTCTTGTTAGTTCTTGGATCTTAAACTTCCGTTTACTTTTCATATATTTCAGTAACTCTTTTTTTCTCGCCAACTTCACCTTTGGTGAATTATTATGCTGATTTTTTCCTCCAAAGTTTACCATTTATAAATCCCAAGATGGAACTCAGTGAGACATGAACATTTGGCACACTTAGTCTCATTATTTTGACCATTAAATCGACATTTTCTACCACATCAAAGCCTGAGTTCTTTCTTTGCATTACATTTTTTGGGGTGAATCTGATATAGGCATATTCATCAATTATGCTTATAACATGAACCAAGCTGTAACTAACTCTAAAATGAGAACTAACATTTATTGAGATCTAACATACTTTTAATGCAGTAATTGATTCTGAATAAAAAATTCCCATTTGAGAAATTGTGGGATCCATGGCTCAGTGGAAATTGCAATAACTGCAAATGGAATATTTTTCTTTGCTTTTAAATTTGTTTTTTTATTACAGCATGAAACTTCTGTAATTGTTATGATTTCAGTGTTGCAACTCTTTTTGTATAATACAGTATAACTATCAGAGAAAAAGAACTGCAGTTATTATGAAATGGACATGAAAGTTTATTTTAGAGACATTGCCTGTATTCTAGTGTTAGGTTCTACATTAGCTCACTTAATAATATTGAGTGAGTTCTTTGACCTCTCTTATTGTAATGTCTGTTTATTCTCTTAAAGTCTGATAATTTAAATAAGGTTGGTGAATCTTTTTTTGATGGAGAATAGTACCTCAGATCTCTGGAGCCAGAGCTACATGGGTTTAAACTTTAGATTTTCCATTTATGAGTTGTGTAATCATAGAAAGAATATAAGTCTCCCTACCCAATTTTCTCAACTATCAGGAGGAAATTGTGATAGTTTTTAAACAAGTCTACAAATTCCATGACACTCCTCCCACTGAAAACTATGGTCTATGCTTCTAATTGCCTCTGAACTGGTCTTTGTGATTTTTTTTTTTTTTTGGTACTGGGAATTGAACCTAGAGACATTCTACCTCTGAGCTACATCCCCAGCCCTTTTTACATTTTTTATTTTGAAACAAGGTCTCACTAAGTTGCTGAGGGACTTGCTAAATTGCAGAGGCTGGCCTCAAATTTGTGATCTTCCTGTCTCAGCCTCCCAAGTACTGGCATTACAGGCATGTGCCCCGTGCCTGGCTTGCGATTCACTTTTATGTAATGGAATATAACACACCCACTGCTTTTTATCTTCCAAGGCTAAGTCAGAGAAGGCTTCCACTTGGTCTTTTGTCCTTTCTTTGACAGAAGCCAGCTGACATGTAA
Organism: Glis glis; assembly: GCA_004027185.1. Taxonomy (NCBI): domain Eukaryota; kingdom Metazoa; phylum Chordata; class Mammalia; order Rodentia; family Gliridae; genus Glis; species Glis glis. The sequence goes on from PVJS01002039.1 coordinate 50,472, forward strand.
ATCCAGCTACCCTAGATTCACTATAGTCAGTCCACTCAACAGCCCCAGCTATGCTAGTAGCTTGCATTAGCATCAACTGCTAGTCATGTGGAAGAGCCTTTCTGGAAATTCAGTCAGTTCAAGCTGCAAAGGAGTGTAGCCCCAGCTGTTAACTGACCACAACTGCATGAAAGACTCTCAGTGAGATCTAAACAGGTGAAGCCTTACCAATTTTTTTGCCCACAAAATTATGAGAAAATAAAATGATTGTTATTCTGTGATATTTAGTTTTAGCAAATTTTTTTTCATGTAGTAGCAGTAACCAGAAAAGATATGATGAAAGTAATACAATCTTGTATGGTTGCTATAAAAATTAAATGACTTAATATGTACTAAAGTACTCAAAACAACGCCTGAGTGCGTATTGCCTGAGTGCGTATTGCAGAGTAAGCATCTTTGCAAACTAATGTTAGCTATTATTAGCATACTAGTCAATTTCTTCTTCCTCATAGAATGGGAAGTAGTGAATTTCTAGAGTAAAATTTAAAATAATAATCACTAAAGCAATAATATAAATAAGGGGTGACTTATTCATTAGGCACAATGTATAAGACTCATGGTACTTTCAAGCATAGAAAAAAAATAATAACTTCTTTAAAATCTGAAGAAAAATAGAGAATAAAAATAATGATTACAGTCTGGTTTATATTCCTTTTTATAAGAAAGTAGCCATAACATAATTTTAATAGTTTTAGAGACTCAGGAGACTATATAGGCAAAAATGCCTGTAGTCCATGCAAGTCATAATGTGGTTCTGAATGTGCATGGATTAATCAAGGTTTACAGCTTTTAGGAACCTTGAAAGCAATCAACACGTCCATACATTAAGTTCTGGGTCATGATGACAGAAGAGACAGAACATTTACTTCTAAATGTGAATGTCAGCTATTGAATATGATATTGATCAATGTAACAGTGACCTCTCAAGTCTGGAAGAAAATGGTGATTTAGGTCTCTCCAAAAATGAACTATAAGAGCTGACCAGTGGTGCATGTTTGTAATCCCAATACTTGGGAAAGCTGAGACAGGAGGATTGCAGGTTCACAGCCAGCCTCAGCTACTTAGTGAGGCCCTCTGCAACTTAGTGAGACCCTGCTTCAAAATAAAGAATAAAAAATAGGGCTGGGGGTGTAGCTCAGAGGTAGAATGCCCCTGGGTTCCATCCCCAGTACTGAAAAAAAAAGGAAAAATGAACTATAGTCTGCTTAATGTAACCCTTCTTGATTATTTTTTAAAGTCTTCATGTGGGCCATGCATGGTGGCACCCACCTAAAATCCCAGTACTTGGGTGGCTGAGATAAAAAAAATAGCTGGTTGGAGAACAGACTCAGAAACTTAGTGAGACATTGTTTCTAAATAAAAAAAAAAAATTTAAAGGGCTGGGAGTGGTAGTTTAGAGGTAGCATGCCCTTGAGCTCAATCCTGAGTACAACCAATAAAAAAAAAGGTTTCATGTGTATGACAATACTACCGCTGTGAAAAACATATTATATACAGACTTTGACAATGTTGGGCTTACAAACTGGTCTGTGAAGTAAGAATTTGCATATGGTGCCACATCTACAAAAGTTCATCAGACTGACAAAAGAATCAAGTTCTGGTTCCAGTTCCATAAGTAAATAATTGAAGAATTCTTACCAAATATTTAATCTCCCTGAATTTCATTTTCTTCTTCTGCTAAATCGAGATAATTAAGCCTGGGCCATCTGCTGCAGCATGTGTTTATGAGGGGAGAAGGGGGATATTACACATGAAACACTAAAGTGGTAATGTAAAAGAGCAGTGGAGATAATTGTGGTAATAATAGCAGTATTGTTAATAGCACGGAATAGGGTATAAACATGGGACTAACAGCATTTTACAGAAAATGTGGATTTAGGAAAAATCTTCACAGGTATGCTTTTTAATTCAAAAGAAAGATTAACTAAGCAGGCACTGCAGAATAGAAATTATAATCCCCCCAGGAACTGGGAAAATTAATAAGAGATTGTTCTTGTCTTTAAAGTCTTGCTCTGAAAGAATCTATACATAAATAAATAAAAAGCTCTGTAGAGCAAAAAAATCTAGAATATTAAATTTTACTCTGTAGTAATATTTCTAAATTAGGGAACTTATAGTGATCAATTTTGTTTTTAAGAATGTTTAAAATTGTGTTTTAATTTCACATAAGAAGGGAAATTTAATATTTCAAAGGGAGTAAGACCATTGCCTTAGAACAAAGGATTATCTTTGCATTAATAGTATATTTTCAGTTTAGCAACTTTACATGTAATCAATCATTGACTATTCATTCTAATTTTACCATAGAATTTTGAAAACATATTAATGTAGAAACATAACTTGTAAAATAAGGGTTCAAAAACCAAGAGTTTTAATATACAATGGGATGAGCTGGGCATGGTTAATGTATGTCTGTAATTCGAGTAGTTGGGAGGATGAGACAGGAGGATCGCAAGTTCAAGATCAGCCTTGGTAACCTAGCAAGACCTTGTTTTAAAATAAAAAATAAAAAAGGGCTGGGGGTGTAGCCTAGAGGTAGAACACCCCTGGGTTCAATCCCCATTACCATACACACACACACACAAAAAAAAAAAATACAATGGAATGATAAAAAGAAGAGTGGTCAATTAGTTCCATATCGTAGGCATAAGTATACTTTCATAAAGGCCTTATGAAAGAAGCCACTCACAGACTGAGTCCTGGCAGATGCAAGATAATATAGGATGGAGCAAAAGCAGAAAAATATAAATTGTACAGAATATTTGTTTAGAGTGTGTCTTTTGAATCAAGCAGTAGTTTAAATATGACTCTGCTCTGTAAATTCAGACAAGTCATTGGACTTCTTAAATGAAATATTTTTAATCCATAAAGTATTTTAAATATGCATCTCAGATTATCATGATTGCATAAGATAAGCAATTCATGCAAAAATAATAGCACATATTGAATGCTAAATAAATATTTGTAGTTCTTTTTCTTCTCCTCTGTCCTCTCTTCCTTCTTCTTTTTCTTCTCCTTTTTCTTTTTCTTATTACTACTATTACTACTTTATGTAGCTAAAGTTAACTATGAAGCAAGGTATGTGGAAGATGAGGACAGAGAGGTATGTTTCAGAACAGAGAGTATATTTTTCAGTGTGCTGAAGGGTCTAGACTTATGGGGGAGCCAACTTATATTTTGCTTTTAGAGAGATCTTTTTGCTATTACTGCAGACAACAGATTGGTTGAGGCAAGAAATGAAGGAGAAATATTAGTGTAGAGTCTGGTCAAAATCCAGATGATCCAGCATGCTGATATGCTATGGCAGAAGTGACCAGAGAAGTAAAATAATGATAAGGATTGTAGGGTTGTTTAGGGAATGGTGAATGTGATAAATCAACACGCATTTGGTGTTTGTGGAAAAGAAGAAAGGATCTCAGAGCTTAAGATGCATCCCAGATTTCTGATTCAATAATTCTATATACCTCGATAAACACATTTCAGATATTTTAATAAGGTACTTGAGTCATATTGAGAATGCATTTTTTTTTCAAAATAATTACCAATTTGATCTCTGATATCCAAAACAATCAAACAAACAAAAATCCCAAGTTTATAGTGACTGGACTATACCACAAGTTGGAATGAAGATGTGTCTAATTCTTCCCTGTAGGGACAACTAAAATGTTGGATGGTAAATTCATGTGATGCTTGTATTCAAAGTTTTAAATACTTGTATTCAGAGTTTGAAAGGAGAGAATACTGGCTTAGTTGACTCTTGTTATGTGAGGTTTATTGATCAAAATGGAAAGTTTTGTAATAAGGCCAATGTGGGTCAGAAACAAATGCAAGCGCAGCTGAAAGTAAAATGCTGAGAGCACTCACTGACAGGGAGAAGTATGCTAAGTGGCAGGTTTAGTTAAGGAAATGATGAATGGAAGCTTCAAGTTCTGGTCTGGAAAATAACTTTTTACCCTGCAAGTAGCAATGTTAACCACAAAAAGGAAAAGGTCTTTGCATTGAAACTTGAATTTTATGTAATCCTACATGTTTGTCAATTCAAGCAAAGAATTAGAGCCTCAGTGATTGAATAAAAAGGCTTAGGTAAAGATTTACTGGCTGCTTATTGGATTGTTCAGAAAGTATCTGCTGTCAAGTAGGTCAGTGGAAATTTGTCATTATAACAGATCATATCAGATGCAAGAAGTTTACCTGTCTTCCTTTAAAACCAGCAGAAGAAGAGTAAGCTAAAGATGTTAATAAAGTCCCCAGTTCTTAATAGAATTCTAAAATTTTTTTCATGCATAACCATTTTTTTTAAATTATATGTTAGGTCAACATGTATCACAATCTTGTCACTGAAAGAAAAGACTATTGATCCCAGGGAGAGGAATAATTATTTGTATTGTTACTATCAGCTCATTAGTCTTCTTAGTATCCCACAGAACACTGAAGAATTCTTTTTCTAAAAATAATTTTATTAGTGCATTGTAATTATACATAATAGTGGGGTTCAAAGTGATACAAACATACATGCGCACAGTACTTGGTGTGTTTCCCTTTAGATCCTACCCCATTACCCACCCTCCCCATAGAACATAACAGTGAGATTGATAGTAATCCTTTCACATATGGACATAGAATTGTTTGAATTGTTTACTTCACCTGTTCTCTTTTTCCCTCCCCAACCCTCAATTCCCTTCCATTTTTCTACTGGTCTCTTTCCTCACTTATCTGAAGTCCCCTTTGTTTCCAATTTTCTTTCTGCCTTTCACATATGAGAGAAAACATATGACTCTTGACTTTCTGAGATTGACTAATTTCACTTAATATTTTCTAGTTCCATTCATTTTCCTGCAAATGAAATATTTTTGTTCTTCTTTATAGTTGAGTAAAATCCCCTGTGTGTATCTACCACATTTTCAATATCTATTCATCTGTTGATGGTCACCTAGATTGGTTCCATAGCACTGAAGGATTTTTATTCTCCTGTCCTGATTATTACCCACAAAAGATGTCTGAATGTAACAAAACATCTTTTATGACATTTTGAGCAAATCAAGGTTCAATAAAGTGCAAATTAATTATCTGGATAAACCAAGAACCTAGATATGCAATTATGTTGAAATGGACATTAGAGAATTCTGCCTTCTTAGGACCAAATAGCTGTGTTTAAGCTTTTAAATCTACATTTAAATAGGAAAATTGTCACTTACAGGGTAAAATAACTTGGCTTAATGAAATGAATTACTGGTTTTATGTTTTTTACCCAGCTTTTCATCTGGTTGTCTGTGCTACTGTTAGTGAGTTTAGAAGTTCTTTATTCTGAATCTTCACCTCCTATCACATACAAAAATATTTTCTCCCATGGCCATAAATTTTTAATCAACATGAGATGAGCCCATGTGTCCTTTTCATCACTTCATTTACTTCCAGCCTCTGGCACACATTACATCATTTAACCATGAGCTTTCAGTTATATATGTTTTTTTAATTTACATAAAAAGAAATCTAAGTAAAAATGTTAAATAGTAACTGTTTGTCTCTTGGTAGCAAGGCTAATAATTCTTATCTGAAGCTTTGTTCTGTATTTTCCAAATTTTGTTTATTGAAATGTACATTTCTACAGTAGGTAAAAATTTTAATCCTGCCCTCACGAAGTTGAGTTTAGAGAAGAACTTCATTATATAAAGAAGTTATACAGGGTTTGAAAATACAGTGAGACTTCACTTTGGTGTCCCCACTGTCAAATATGTGGGACTTCCTCCATACACTGGAAAATATAAATGCCAGACATAGTGTGAAGTATTTTACATGGATTTGTACTTATTGTTACAACAGGCTTTGGCACAACTATTATTATATTACTGCTTTATGAATGGAGAAACTGAAATTTAAAGACATTAAATAAAAACAGTACACATAGTTATTGGAGCTAGGATCCAGTGCAGAAAATCTTATGAGAGACCCTGCCTCTTACTACACTAAATTTTACTGTCTTCACAAAATGAAATGTACTGTATGTAAGTTATCAATGATGATCATTACTGCTTTTTTATTCAATCAGGGAAGCTCTGAGCTAACACAGATTGATTACTACTCATCATGGGGACAATCAAATGAAGCAGAGTGTTCTAGTAAGAACCAAATGACTTTTTCCTTCAAAGACATGTGAAAGTTACAGTTAAGTAAAATAAGAATGGCCTAGCAACTGCATGTGCTCAAATAAAAGAAAGATCTTAACTGATTAACATTTATTTTAAAATAAAATGATTTAATTTTAACTATAAAATGCTGGTGACTCATAATGATGAAATAAACTTCAAACATAAGTAAAAATAAATCACAGAAATATTTATCATGGAAGAAAAGAAATTTAAATTTTCAACATTTCATTAAAGTCATGGTTTCCTGGGAACTAAGACAGAAAAAGAAATATGAAAACATGTGCTTCTATCATTCTCCAAACAACAGAGCATACCAGTTATTTAGGGGAGGATATTTCCCTATCATTTATTCTAGCATGTATTGATTATACAGATTTTATATAAAATTATTAATTAATATAACTGCACCTGGGAAGAGGACACAGGGCTCTTCTGATGGACAGTTGTCGTGCTTCCTCTTTCTGGAAAGATGGAAATTTTTTAACTAATTATATATACTGATAATATTTATACAGTAGTCCTGAGTATTATAATCTAGAAAACTCAGATGATATGACAGTAAAGAGATAAATCTTACATAATTTGGAAGAATGTCTAACATATGCTTCCAAAAGCTATCATCAAAAGTACCTTGGAAGCCGGGCATGGTGGCGCACGCTTTTAATCCCAGTACTTGGGAGGCGGAGACCAGAGGATCCAGGTTTGCGGCCAGCCTCAGCTACTTAGTGAGGCCCTCCGCAACTTCGTGAGACCTGGCTTCAAAAGAAAGTATAAAAAATAGAGCCAGGGGTATAGCTCGGAGGTAAAACACCCCTGGGTTCAATCCCTGGTACCACAAAAAAAAGTAACCTTGGAAATGTTTTAAAAGTTCAACTTCTTAGACTTAACATTGGAGCCATTAAATATGAATTACTTGATGGGACCCAAGAATCCTCCCAAAACGTAAAGTATTTTTACTGAATGATTTTAAAGTGTGGATTATAGTCAGCTAATAATTTTATATTATAGAACTTCATAACATGTTAATGTTTCATATTAATTAAGAAATTTTCAAAGCAAGATATACAGACAATGGTTTGATATCAGACTATAAAAATAAATAATTGAAATGTGAAGGAGGAAATCAGAAGCTTTTCTATATGCCAACCATAAATCCACTGATAAAGAAATCCAGAAAACATTTCCACTCATGATATCCCCCAAAACAATAAAACTTAGGAATAAACCTAACCAAGGAGGTAAAAGATCTCTACAAGGAAAATTATAAAACATTGAAAAAGGAAATTGAAGAAAATCTTAGAAGATGGAAAGATCTCCCATGCTCTTGGGTAGGCAGAATAAATATCATCAAAATAGGCATTCTTCCAAAAGTGATCTACAGATTCAATGTAATACCCATTCAATTACCAAGGTCATTCTTCACAGACATAGAAAAATCAGACCTTAAATTCATTTGGAACAACTAAAAACCCAGACTAGCCAAAGCAGTTCTCAGCAACAAGAACCATGCAGGAGGCATCACACTACTTGACTTCAAAATATGATAAAAAGCCATAGTAATAAAAACAGCCTGATATTGGCACAAAAGCAGGCACATAGAATAATGGAGCAGAATAGAAGACTCTGAAACAAATCAGCACACTTACAGCCAATTGATTTTTGACAAAGGAACCAAAAACATATACTGGAAAAAAGATAGCCTCTTCAACAAATGGTGTTGGCAAAAAGGATTAACCACATGCAGAAAAAATGGAAATAAACCCCACTTTTTCACCGTGCACAAGAGTCAATTCAAGATAGACCAAAGACCTAGAAATTAGATCAGAGAACTTGCAGCTACTTGAAGAGGGCATAGATCCAACTCTTTAATACATAGGCACAGGTAAAGGCTCTCTCAATAAGACCCTAAAGGAACAAGACTTTAAAAAGAGGATTGCATTAAACTGAAGAGCTTCTGCACAGCAAAGGAAACTATAAAGAACCTCAACAGAGAGCCAACAGAATGGGAGAAGATTTTTGCCAGCTACTCCTCTGATATAGGACTAATATCTAGAATATACAGAGAACTCAAGAAACTCACCACTAAAAATACAAACACCCCCCCAAAAAAGGGGTCAAGTGAACTAAATAGGCACTTCACAAAAGAAGAAATACAAATGGCCAATAAATGTATGCAAAAATGTTCAACATCATTAGCAATCAGAGAAATACAAATCAAAACTACCCTAAGATTTCACCTAACCCCAATTAGAATGGCAATCATTAAAGACACAAACAATAACAAATGCTGGCGAGGATGTGGAGAAGTAGAAACTCTAATACACTGTTGGTAGGATTGCAAATTAGGGCAACCACTTTGGAAAACAGTGTGGAGGATCGTCAGAAGTTTGGGAATGAACCTACTTTATGATCCAGCAATACTACTTCTAGGTATCTACGCAAAAGAATGGAAACCAAATTACCAGACTAATGCATGCGTATGTATGTTTATAGCTGCACAATTCACAATTGCCAAACTACAGAACCAGCCAAGATGTCCATCAATAGATGAAGGGATTACAAAACTATGGGATATGTACACAATGGAATTTTATACGCTCATCAAGAACAAAATTACATCATTTGCAGGGAAATGGATGGAATTAGAGAATATTATGCTTAGTGAGATTAGTCAGTCACAAAATGTGAAAAGTCGGACACTCTCCCTAATATGTGGAAGCTAGGGAGAATAGGGCATAGGAGGGACTCCAGACAAAGATGGAGAAATCCTCAGATGAGTAAAGAAGGTGACCTGAGGGAGATGGGAGGGGGGAAGAGGTAAAAATCCTAACACACAGGATGTACATACACAAATATATCAAAGTCAACTACCATGCTGAGCAAGAGACGGAGGGAAGGGTAAGGGAATGCAGGTGGGAATTGGGGGAGGGCTAATTGACCCATGTGTGTATGCTTCTACCACCCTGAAACCTATCAAGATGTATGATTACAATGCACCAATAAAAAAATAAATAAACAAAATAAAATATAAAAAAATGTGAAGGAGGGAAAAACTCCTTTTGTTTACACTCAGGACTGCAATTATTAAGCATTAAAAAGGACTCGACTTGCAAAAGTATGTGGCTAAGCATTGCATTGATACCTCAGAGTTGTACTGAATAACAAGGAAGACATGGAGTAGTTAACGCAATCATAATAGAATACCAGTACTGCTCCTGTAAAATGTATTGATAGGATTAAACAAAACACCATTTTTATAGATGTTGTATACGTATCTCTAAATATTATTACTGTTTGACTGTGATAGCTACAAAAATCATGAAGTAATCCTACTTTAGTTGTAAGAATTAAGTTACTGATACCTGCACAGTAGGAAATTTTTACTGAGGAAAGTAAAATTCTATAGTAAGTATAAAGCTAAGGGTTTAATGTGGTCAGTAACTCTGTGTAAGCAGACTTTTTTAAAAAACAAAATAACAACAGCAACCAAAACTATTCAAGTAGTAGCTAATGCTATTGAGTTAGAGGTCATCCCCAGCTTTTCTCCTTATTCCTTTGAAAAAATAACACTCGCTAATGAACTACATAAGTACTGCAGCAGAGTTGACTTTGAATGCAGTTATGCAAGGCAGTGCATTTGACTTGGGAATGTGACTAATGATTACACCTTTAACACTCACTGACTCGGGACTCCAGTTTTCATAAAGGACATAAAAAAACATCAAGAACATCATTCCCACCTGCTGAACAAAACCATCACCACAGCAACGAAAACAACAAAGCTGGATAATCAGCAAGTTCACAGCTCTTCTTAAACACATCAAGGAGCTAAAATCACAGGCCAACCAACTAACACCAAGTCTATGGAAAGCCAGGCACCTCCAAGGACAGGTGAAGTTCAAATATTTGTTACCTGGGACAGACACCATTAAGAATTTTCTTTTTATTTTTTGACAGTTCCCTTGAGCAGTGTTATGGCTTGAATATTTGTCGTCTTGAAACTCATGTGGAAATGTAGTTGCCATTGTGGCAGTGTTCATGGTGAAACCATTGGAAGGTAATTAGTCCTCATGGGTGGGATTAATTTTATAAGAGAAGGAGTCTAGCCTCCCCTCGCTCCTCCCCCTTCTACCCTGCGAAGACACAACACGGAGATCTCTCCAGATACCGGTACCTTAATCTTGGACTTCCTAGTGTCAACAACTGTAGACAAAAAGATTATATAGCATATTAATAATAAAAAAGATTATATTTTCTATAAATTACCCAGTCTGTGGTATTGTTATAAAAGTACAAAACAGATGAAGACTGGTGGAGTAGGGGCTTCTGACAGAATATGGAATTCCTGGGAGGGAGGATGCAGATACAAGGGGAATTCACACCTACTTATCGCCTGTTCTGTTCGCCAGAGGCTCCTCCAGATGCTTAAGAAAAACATTGTACACAGTGATGGAAAAGCATGCCCTGTTGTACATGCCAAGAAGAGGTAAAGAAAGGGCCAGAGTTCTCAAGGGAACTTTTATACTATTTCTCCTATAGAAACAAAGGCTTAAACTAATGAGGAAAGTGGGAATCGGATGCAGAAATATTGCCCTCTCCTAACACAACAAGTGAGAAACCATTTCAGCTAGGGAAAGGAACAAGAAAAAATAAAACACTTCCACTCTTGGGAGAGGGATAATAATGTGTGCTGGGTCCAGACACGCCACTGGGAGTATGACATGATCATCAGGATAACCCTGCCCCAAGACTCTCAAGGCAAAATGCCTAAGATGTAGGCTTCATCAGAAAAGACAAAACCACCACCCACTCTTCACTCCTCTCCCCACAAGTTCAATAAACACTGCTGAACAGGGCAGCTGCCTCTTCCTGGGAGAGAGGTCACAACATGGAGAAAGACCCTCTCTGAGCAGCAGCACAAAGAAAAGACCTAATGATAAGAGTGCAGCCGGTATTAGAGTGGGAGGGGGCAAAGACCTCTACTGAACCCACCCTAGACACTGGGAAACCCTGGAGAAGTGAGTGCTCTCTGGTGCACTGACGCAGGCAAGGCCCCCTCTATTCTATTCTGACTAGCTCGGCTAACTTTCCCCTCACCTCCCTGCAAAAAACTGAGTTGAAACCACTACAGTTTTCTGGGGTTCTTCTTATAGGGTTCTTCTAGTAATTAAAATATAGAAGTAAAGTCTTTTACCCTTTTTTAGTGTGAGGATGTGATAGCTGAAGTGTGGGTTAATTGCTGTTTTTGACAATATATTTTTCTTAATAAAATATTTAACATGTATGGGAACTTACTCATGAAAAACAAGGATTAGTAATACTGATGCCAAATTTCTCTGATAAATACATGTTATCTCCTGAATAATCTAGAAATGATAATGTTAAATGTTGGTTGTCAATGTGTTAACTACTTTGAAAGGTGAAACACAAAATGAAAAAGCAATTCCAATGATACAGAAAAGATTTATACGTGCATATGGGGATTCAGTTTATTAGATGATGGAACTTCTAACAGGTTATCTATATGCTGGCTTGACTAATGTTTCAGATACATGAAAATCTCAGAGTTTGCTAAAATAGATTAGTTCTTGGTGTTTCCTTATATGTGCTATTTACAGGGACAGGAGAAGGGTATACAGCAAGCTGCTAGCAGCTTGGGGAATTTGATAGAATATCAGTAATAAGTATAAAACAGAAAAACATCATCCAGTGTAGACTGGTTACTAGAGAATAGTTCAACCTCTTCAATGTTATCACAGTTAATATTTTAAAAAGTCATCCCTTATGGCCTATTTCCTACCTTTAGGAACTCAGAGAATACTGGAGGAAACACACACACACATACAAATCCCCCTCATCATCATAACACCATATGGTAGAAGCACTGAGGGAAAATGCACAGTATAGTTTGAAAACATAAAAATTGAGACAATTAATACAGCCCTGAGTTGCCGGTAAAATGGGAAGAGGTTAGTTTGTCTGAGAAGACTTCCTGAATACCAAATGTGAGTTAAACTCTGCAAAATATATACGCAATACAATACAAAAGAAAGAATATACATACACCCAACTCATATTCTCTCAAGTTGATCCAAAAAAGTAAAGATTTGAAATCTCATGATTTCCTTAGGTGATTAATAAGAATAGAAAAATATGCTGGGTATGGTGGCACACAACCGTAATCCCAGTATATGGGAGACTGAGAAAGAAGGACCATGGGTTCAAGGCCTGCCATAGAAACTTAGTGAGCCTCAGCAATCTAGCAAGATCCTGCCTCAAAATAAAAAAGTAAATAAAAAGGGTTGGGTGCTTAGCATGGAAGTAGAATTCCATGGGTTTCAGTCCCCAGTTCCATACACAAGCAAAAAAGAAGAAAGAAATAAAGAAAGGAAGCAAGAAAGAGAGAGAGAAAGAAAGAGAAACCACACCACACACAGAAAAATAATAATGTTTTGCTCCTCATTTTCATTCACAAAAAGACTCAACTGGGTTAAACACTGCACTGCCACTTGGACATTTAAAAAGTAATTAAAATAGATTAAAACATATCAAATCACTTCGTATTTAATAAGAGTAAGTATATCTTATAAAACATTTGTTCAGTTGTGAGTATGTTTTCTGGACCCCAATGTAAATATTTTTTACAAGGCTTTGTATTTTGAAAGATTGAAAACCATCATCCTGTCCTACCTTTGCTTTAGGCTTCAGGCATCAATCGTTGGGACAAAGTATGTTGACTCTTTGAATCAGCTGTTTTCTACTTGGTAGCAGAATGTTGAGATCAGAGATGAAAGGATTTGCTGTTAGCAAAAGTTATGGTCTGAGCAAAAGTTATTTTGGTCTGAGGTTCATTGAGTTGGGCTCCCCAAGAATTAAAATTAAAAGCCCCAGATTCCAAAGTAGCTTACTGGAAATCACCGACTAAAAGTAAAGCAATTTTGTGCCTATTTTGCCAGTGCTCCTATGCAGTATTTGCTTTGGCTGCCTCCCAATTGGAGGAGTGGCTAAAACAAGAAAAGAACTGGTGTTTCTGTACCTGCGGTCTGTACATCTTCATAATGTCATGAGTCCAAGAGGCAATATTTTGTATTCCCTGGTTAAGGCATTTCTTAGAACCTTTACATAGGACCAGGTTCACACATCATATGTTCATTCACTCTCTCCCCCTTAAAATATTGACTATCCCCAGCAGGAAAGAAAGAACACAATGATAAGCCAATCATTATCCCTGCAAACAGCAAAAAAGAATAATAATAGTTATTATTTATTGACCATAGTATATACATTCTTCTTATCCTCACCACAGCCCTACACTAATAAGGTTATTAGGTCTGTTTAAAATACGAGAAAATATAGGTTCAGAACAAATAAGTAATGCTCACTGAGTCAAACACCAATTGTATGTTGGTGAAAGGTTTCTAACTTGGATCTAGCTGGCCCCACACCCAGGATGGTGTGTTGTCTGTCTATTCACACTTAGGATTTTAGAGTTAATTCTTTATCTAAGATGGCCATTATTCTTATTAATAGTTATGCTTATCAATAAAGGTGTTAATGATATCATATGAATTATAATTTTTAAAGTTTTATTTTAGACTTTGAGCAAGCGATTCTATTCTTTATATATTTAGTAGGAAAAATAGCAAATAATTTGTTTTAAGATTCAAAAAGACACACATAATACCTGTTATTTTTATATGAGTTAGTGATTCTCATACTTTTACATATCATTACTGAAATGTGCTTCCCCACAACCTTAATGATTCCAGTGCTTGATTTGAATTTGTGTTTTAATAATACTATCATGCAGTGCTCCCAGTTAGCATAGACCTGGGAAATAAGTGTATTCCTGCCACAGAATTTGAGATCAGAGGGGCTACATCTTTCTTTTTTAATTCAAGTAAGTTATTCATTGAATGACTATATATGTATCTTATCCATATATATGATATAGTAAATGGAAAACAAATTTAAGCAAAATGTTGGCAAATCTACAAATTACAGAAATGTTGACTTGTTTCTCATTATCTACCTTCAATTATTTACTCCAACCACAAGTTTTAAATTTACTTAGTTTCCAGACTTTTGGAGAATTAATTTGCTAGATGAACTTCCCAGCTACACTCTTATCATCTATGACTCTCAGATATTTGCTGTTCATATATTTATCCGTATTGTCAACTTGCAGTTAGCTCTCTTGCTTCTCTAGCTCTGTTCTGCTGTAGTCACTGAAACTCTAATGGCAGTGGTTGTCATATTTTAATGTGTAAGAATTGCACTAAGATGATAGATTCTTTGTATACAGAGATTCTGGCTTAGGAAGTTTAAAGTACAAGCCAAAAATTCACATTTTTAAAATCGTCCATGTCCTTTGATATAGAAGGCCTTGGGTGAGTTTTCAAGAAACACTACATGATCCTTTTCCCCCAGAGAGCACAGTATAGACCACTGTAGCCAGTCTCTGGATCCAGTTCAAATTTCAGGCCAGGTCACCTTCCTTGCCCATGGTTATTAATCCAAATTCACCGTGGATCTCCCTGTTCTTCATGTGAGTCCCAGATGTACCTCTTGACTAAATAGATTAAGATAAAGTGAATGTTTCTCTACTGGTTCTGCTTTCCAAAAATTAGAGAAAAAGAAGAAATATTGCAGCAGTACTACTTTGTCACCCTCTATTCCCATGATTTTTTTTACTTAACATTTATTGAAACAGGATGTGGAGAAGGAAAAGGAAAAACCTTCTCCGTGGTCTGTGTGGTAAATCATGCAGATCCTTTATTTACCATGCTTTGGGGTTGAAGGAAAGGTTCCTTTTAAAAGACCCTACATTTTCAGTGATATACGTCAACTTCACACATAATGGAAACTAGTTACTTCCTTCTGTTTCTATATCTGTCTCCCAGACTGACGCTGATAGCAATTACTTTTTTAAACAGATCTTTTGGACAATGAGTATTTTCACATAATTATGCATATCTGTGTACTTTCAAATACATATTAAAACTATACTTATGTATGTTATATTCACCAAGTGTCCAAATGTGCAAATAACTATTCTAATTATATTGGTATCACTGGAAGTCAATGTTATAATTTAAAGTAGGAAGAAATATAAAGTGGAAAGGCAGCAGGAGTTATGTCTGGGTTCCCTGTCTTTTCAGTGTCTTTCAAAAAGCCAGTACCTTCATTTTTTTATTGGTGCATTTTAATCATACATCTTGATGAGGCTCAGGGTGGTAGAGGCATACAAGCACACATCACACATTTAGCCCTTCACCAATTCCCACCCCATTCCATCTTCCCTCCTTCTCATGCTCATCACAGTGATTGACTTTGATAAATTTGTGTATATACATCATGTACATTAGGGTGTTTCCCTCTTCCCCCCTCCCATCTCCCTCAGTTAGGTCACCTTCTTTACTCATCTAATGTTTCTCCTTCTTTGTCTGGAGTCCCTCCTATGTCCCATTTTCTCCCTAGCTTCTGCAAATTTCTGATCCCCAGTTTCCTCAAACTGATACTGGATATAATTGGAAATGATATACTTTGGTAATAAAAATATTGTATTTGTTCCTACTTGTTAACAACATTAGTATAATTAAGATCAGTGAGAAAACAAGTCTGTATATTGCTCTATTACACTGATTAGTGGAGAGGGGTAGAAATAAAGATCTTCTGTATGGTTACTAGGTGGACCCAGAGAAGATGGCTATACGTTTGCTAGAGTATATTAATCACTAGATATGCAAAGAGAGGTTAAAAGCCAAGAAGAAAATAGATGCTTCCGTTTTCTTTACATGAAAGGAAAAGAAAACCAGTTACCAGCAGTAAACGAAAGGAAGAGGAGTTAGAGAGGGAAGGTGTAAAAGAAAAAGCGAGACCAAGTCACTGGAACAGTAGGGCAAAGAGGGAACAGGGATGGAGAAAGGACTTTTAAAATCAGGAATGTCTAATATCCAATTTTAAGCTGCTGCTATGTAATATTGCTTTATTACTATGGTCTTCCAAGTTTCTCTAAGTCAGCAAAATACAACAAGCCTCTACTTCTTCTTCATAATGGCTGCAGGGCAGAGAAAAGGAACCAACAGTGATAGGTGAGCTGTAGAAAAGCAGAACCTTCAGCATGTCAGTACCATGAGAGAACATACCTGGAAGATACACACACTTTCTGAGAATTCTGGGAGATACTGGGCTCTGGCTTTCCCTGCCAGGAATGGTATGTGGACTTAAGTAATTTTTCATCTAAATAAAATTTGATGCAAAAACTCTGAGGTACTAAGGATCCCAGGTAACTGTTAGTTATATGGATTTTATAATACCAGCTTCCTGATTCACAGAGCAAAGGGCTTTCTGTGGGACTCAAATTATACATTATGTACAAACCTATATTGCACTCCATTGGGTCCTCCACAAGTGTATTTATGAAGTCATCCAAATAACATAAAACATCATGATGGCAGTGGATAGAGAAAAGAGATTTGGAAAATGTATCGCATCACAAGACACACAACAAAAATTAATTTTAGTTTTTTTCTTATTTTGTTAAGTTATTAAATTTCTATATTAACTTAGAAGATGACATAGATAAGAGGGTGAAAATGAGTAGAAAAAGTCGATGAAGAGCTGCTGTGAGTTCAATGGAGCTTCAAAAACATTATTTTCATACCTATAAATCCCGACATAATTTAAAAAAAAACTCTGGAGTCACATTAATAGCAAAACTAATATAAATTATTTTCAGTGACTTAAAACAAGGCATCAATCTGCTGCTTCTGCCATAACTGATTAAATATATGTGAAGATAGGCAGAGAAGTCAAGGACTATGACTCTCCTGACAGGTCACTCATCTTTAAAATTTTATTTCAATATTTTCAAATGAACCAGAGACAATTCCTACCATATTCTGTGGCTAAGGCAAACTTTAAGCATGTTATTGATTAGTAACACAAAAATGAAAATTGTTTTTTTAAATTATAAATAAGCTTTATAAGAGAATATTTAATATAATAGAAGCATTAAAGTTAAAGGAAAGAATTTTTCACATAAATAATTTGAATTTCCAGTGATTTATTTTAAAATAAAAATAGAGTTGATTTTATATATATATATATATATATAGTGATATATAGATAGATATAGATAGATGATATATAGATATAGATAGATGATATAGATATAGATATAGATAGATGATATAGATATATATGATATAGATGTAGATATAGATATAGATATAGATAGATAGATAGATATAGATATAGATATAGATATAGATATAGATTGTGTGTGGGGATACTGGGGATTGAACCCAGAGACATTCTATCTCTGAGCTACACTCCCAACCCTATTTTATTTTTTATTTTGAAATAGGATCTCACTAAGTTGTGGGCCTAAGTTACTGAGGCAGGCCACGTCCTGTGATTCTCCTGTCTCAGCATCTCAAGTACTGGGATTACAAGTGTGCCACTGCGCCCGGCTTAGACATATTTCTCATATATATGAAAAAGATTTACCAAATACAATTAAGCAATATGAAACTTATAGGTTTATTACAGTTTAAGAATAGTAATTTAAAGAATTAAACAGGTTCATATAACTCCAAAACTGATATAAATTATTTCAGAATAGTTGATCTAAAAATTAATATTATAGACTAATACAATGAAGAGCAAAAAATAATTTAATATATATTTATACACATGCACATTTTATGTTACTTCTTAGGGTGCAATGAATGTCACAATAGCTTAATCCTTCAAATTGTAATGAACTTTCTCCACTATCCATTTAGATAGACAGATTTATGTATAGATTTATAGGAACTGACAACTTGAAAAGGAAGATTTTTAACTCCCCATCTTGTTAACTCAGACAAATAAGCAGTGGTAGCTCTAAAATAGACATAACTTTTTTTTCCAAAAAAAAATTTTAAAAAGCTTTCAGTGGTTCTGGAAATGTTTAAAAAATCGTGTTTTTTTTTTACACCTTCTAAAGCATGTTTTAAATGTTTAACAATGACTTGAAGGTCGCATTGCTTATCATTACTGGGCACAAGAGAAGAATAAGGTTAAAAGTCTCTTTTTGCTGATCTCTGCAATAAGGAGGCTCAGAGTCTAATATTAAAAAATACGGAGAAAAGAATCACAGTAGTTAAAGCAAGGCAGCCCACAACAAACTACTCAGGCAAGTGTGTTTTCTTGCTTTCTGATGCTTCTTTACAGCTACACTGGCTCTCTTCCCAGGACCCACTGCATTCTTCAGATGCAAGTGAGGCAGGAGAGTGTAAAGTTAACAGTGTGGCCTCAGCATCAACTAACGTGGCTTTGACTCCTGACCCTAACCAGCCCAGTGAACTAAGCTAGATACTCAGTTGTTCTGTGCTTGAGACAGCGTCTTAAATTAGATACTGACCTTACATGTGGTGACCAAATATTTAGAACCAGACTTTGAGATTAGGAATGTTTTACTAATGTTATATTCCCTCTGTTTAGCAAAATATATGTTACCTTTATTGTTATACAAGAAGGGCACAGTGGCACAAGACTATAATCCTGGTCCTTGGGAGGAGACTGAGACAAGAGGATTATAGGTTTGAGGCCAGTCTCAACAACTTAGTGAGACCCTGATTCAGTTTCTTAATTTCTCCCCTAATTTCTTCTATGACCCATTCCTCATTCAGCAATGTGGTGTTCAGTCTCCATGTATGTATGAAGTTTCTCTGGGTCTTCTTATAGTTGATTTCTAGTTTCATTCCATTATGGTCTGAAAAAATGCAGAGGATTATGTAATATTTTTTTAATTTGCTAGTGCTTGCTTTGTGGCACAGTATGTGGTCTTATTGGTTTGCCTCTGAATGTTACTTGGTCTTTTTACTCTCATTGCCTTTAAGATTCTCTCCTTGGCCTCTACATTAGTCAATTTGATTATTATGTGGTGTGGTGAAACTTTTCTCTGTTCCTGTCTATTGGGGGTTCTATATGTTTCCTGTATCTGTATGTCGACCTTTTTTTCTAGTTTTGGAAAATTTTCTAATATTACATCTCTGAAAAGATTTTGGATTCCTTTGGTTTCAGCTTCTATTCCCTCTTCTATGCTTATTATTAGATTTGCTCTTTCAAAATTGGCCCATATCTCCTTGATGTGTATTTCATGTTGTTGAATTGTTTTTTTTTTTCTAATTTATATACTATGCGTTAATTTTTGGAGAGGTCATCTTCTAAGAGTGAGACTCTGTTTTCCATATGGTCTAGTATACTGTTGATAGTTTGTATTGATGCCTTAATTTCAATTATTGCATCCTTCACTTCGTTCAGAAGTTCTTTTTGATTCCTGTTCAGGGTGTCAGATTATTTGATCCTTCATTAATTTCATGCTCTCTCTGAGTTCTTTTCAGAAATCTTGTATCATTTCTAGTATTAAAGTTCTGAATTGTCCTTCTGGCAATCTCTGCACTTCCGTGTTGATGGATTCTGATATTGTAGAGTTGAGGGGTCTCATTGTTTCTTTGCTATTCTTCCTTCTCATGGTTTCAAGTTTCTTAAGTTTATATATTTGTTGCTTCTGATAGTTCTCTCTCACTCTTTAGGTTCCCTATATCTATTCTCTCTCCCTTTATAGTATCTTATTCTGGAGGTACATATTTATCACTAGGTATGCCTTTAAGGTGAATGGCCTCTAATCTCTGGGTATTCTCAGCTCTCTGTTGTGTGTTTGTTTCCCTTTAGTACCAACTCTGAGATCTGTGTCCTATATCACCCCACTGTTGTTCTGTCTGTAGATCATCAGTAGTGGGTTGCAGTCCCTCTTGGGCTTCTTCTGCCTGCTGCAATGGGATGTTGATGGGTTCCAGGTGTTAAGGTCCAGTGACTTGTCTGTTGCCTCCATAATAGGGAGTAGACTCAGAGGTGTGAACAGAGCAGTTTGTGCCCTGTGTGTTTTTAAAGTTAAATATTGAGGCTGTTGGGCATTTCTGTTGGTATGATGTGATTAATTTGTCCTTAGTGTCTGTCATTCCTTTCTGGTATTTCACCTATCTGGTCCAATCTCAGCCTTAGGTGTTTAGAGGAGTCAGCTGGTATATACAGGGCAAGTTGTGTTGTATTCAGTGGTGGAGGGTGAGTGAGAGGGAAGGAGCAGAAGTAAGGAATGCAAGAATAGAATATGAGTTTGAGTGAAGCATGGTATTATATAGTAAAGAATAGAGATAGTGAAGGTAAGGGAGGATTCAAGCAGCCAATGTAGACTATTTAGATATAGTTATATGGAGTGGATTTAATACAAAGTAAAGAAAAGAAAAAAGGAACAGAGAGAAGGGAGGAGATAGAAAAGATGGGATAAGCTTGCAAAAGGGATGGGTTAAAAAAAGACAAACAAGCAAGTAGAGAATAAAAAAATACAAAAAAACAACAAAACAAATGCTGGTTTCTTGAAAAAATAAAAAAGATAGATAAACCACTAGAAACCTAGCCAAAAGAAAGGGAGAATCAATCAAAATTATTAAAATAAGAGATGAAAAAGTGATATTACCACTGGCAGAGTGGAAATTCAGAGGATTATCAGAAATTACTTTGAAAAACTATACTCCACCAACATGGAAAACCCAGAAGAAATTGACAAATTTCTAGACACATAAAACATTCCTAAAATGAATCAAGAAGATGTAGAAAATTTAAACTGACCAATAGCAATCAAATAGATTGAAGAAACAATAAAGAGCCTGCCATAAAAGAAAAGCCCAGGTGCAGATGGTTTCCCAGGCAAATTTCATAAAACCTTTATAGAAGACCTAATGTCAATACTTCTCAATATATTCTGTGAAATAGAAAGAAACAAGATTCTCCCAAATACATTTTATGAAGCAAACATCACATTAATACCAAAACCAGATAAAGATAGCTCAAGAAAAGAAAACTACAGGCCTCTATCATTGATGAATTTATACACAAAACTTCTAAACAAAATACTAACAAGACACATTCAAAACCACATCAAGAAAATTGTACACCACGACTAAGTTGGGTTCATCCCAGGGGTGCAAGTCTGGTTCTACATACAAAAAACAATCCATGTAATTCACCACATAAACAGAGCTAAAGACAAAAAAAAAATCACATGATCATTTCAACTTTTACAGCTGATCAACAAATTCAGCAAAGTATCTGGATACAAATTCAATCTTAAAAAATCAGAAGCTTTTCTGTGTGCCAACCATAAATCCACTGAAAAAGAAATCCAGAAAACATTTCCACTCACAATACCCCCCAAAACAATAAAATACTTAGGAATAAATCTAACCAAGGTGGTAAAAAACCTCTACAAGGAAAATTATAAAACATTGAAAAAGGAAATTGAAGAAGATCTTAGAAGATGGAAAGACCTCCCATGCTCTTGGATAGATTGAATAAATTTCATCAAAATGGCCATTCTTCCAAAAGTGATGTGTAGATTCAATGCAATACCTATTAAATTACCAAGATCATCCTTCACAGACATATAAAAATCAGTCCTTAAATCCATTTGGAATGACAAAAAAAAAAAAAACAGAATAGCCAAAGTACTTATCAGCAACAAGAACCATGAAGGAGGCATCACACTACTTGACTTCAAACTTTACTACAAAGCCATAGTAATAAAAAGAGCATGGTATTGGCACAAAAGCAGGCACATAGACCAATGGAGCAGAATAGAAGACTCAGAAACAAATCAGCACACTTACAGCCAATTGGTTTTTGACAAAGGAGCCAAAAACATACACTGGAAAAAAAACCTCTTCAACAAATGGTGTTGGCAAAACTGGTTAACCATATGCAGAAAAATGGAAATAAACTCCACTTTCTCACCCTGTACAAGAGTCAATTCAAGATGGATCAAAGACCTGGAAATTAGACTGGAGACCTTGCAGTTACTTGAAAAGGGCATCAATCTAACACTTCAACACATAGGTGTTGGTAAAAACTTCCTCAACAAGAACCCAAAGGCACAGGAAATTAAAATGTGGATCAACACGTAGGACTGCTTTACACTGAAGAGCTTCTGTGCAGCAAGGATACTATCAAGAAACTCAACAGAGAACTGACAGATTGGGAGAATATTTTTGCAAACTACCCCTCTGATAGAGAACTAATATCTAGAATATACAGAGAACTCAAGAAACTCACCGCTAAAAAAAAATGGGCAAGTGAACTAAACAGACACCTCACAAAAGAATAAATACAAATGTCCAATAAATGTATGAAAAATGTTCAACATCATTAGCAATCAGAGAGATGCAAATCAAAACTACCATGAGATTTCACCTAACCCCAATTAGAATAGCAATCATTAAAAACACAACAAATGCTGGCGAGGATGTGGAGAAGTAGGAACTCTAAAAACATTGTTGTGTGATTTCAAATTAGTGCAACCACTTTGGAAAACAGTATGGGGGATCCTCAGAAGAATGGGAATGAACCTACCATATGACCCAGCAATATCACTCCTGGGTATCTACGCAAAAGAATGGAAACCAAATTACCAGACTAATGCATGTGTATATATGTTTATAGCTGCACAATTCACAATTGCCAAACTATGGAATCAGTCAAGATGTCCATCAACAGATGAATGGAATCAAAACTATGGGATATATACACAATGGAATTTTATGCAGCCATCAAGAAGAACAAAACTATGTCATTTTCAGGGAAATGGATAGAATTAGAGAACATTATGCTAAGTGATATTAGACAGTCACATAAAGTGAAAAGTCAGATTTTTCTCCCTAATACGCAGAAGCTAGGGAGAAAATGGAACATAGGAGGGAGTCCAGACAAAGGAGGAACCTTAGATGAGTGAAGAAGGTGACCTGAGGGAGGTGGGAGGGGGAAGAGGGAAACACCCCAATGAACATGATGTAAGTATACAACCTTATCAAAGTCAATCAATGTGCTGAGCACAGGAAAGAGGGAAGGGGGAGGGAATGGGGAGGGAAGAGGAGGAGGGCTAAATGAGTGATGTGTGCATGTAAGCCTCTACCACTTTGAACCTCCTGAAGTCATATAATTAAAATGCACAAAAAATGTAAAAAAGGGATGGGGCTATAGCTAAGAGGTAGAAAGTCCCTCATTCAATCCCCATCTCTCTCTCTAGAGAGAGAGAGAGATACATATATATTATGTATACATATATATCAAATTCAGTCTGAATAGATGTCTTTTACCAGGAGAAAAACAGTGATTTATTTAGAATTTTTTATGTACTAAACTGTGGGTCAGTTGGCATACAATTGGGTACAGAGATAATTCTGGGTAGATTAGCAATAAATGATCCTATGTATATTAGGACATTGAAAAATCTACATCTTTATTTTAGAATTGATAGAGTGACATCTAGCCAGAAGGAAGTCATTAGCTAGCTTTGAATAGGACACTCATTTTGATTCATAGATTAAAGCTAGAAAAGAAAATCTAGAGTCAAATAGAGAAATTAAGCTGACTTCAAGCCAGTTGTGGTAGCTTGTATTACATGGGATTACATGCTTGTAATCCCAGTACTTGGGAGGCTGAAACAGGAGGATTGCAGGTTTAAGGACAGCCTCAGCAAGTAGTGAGACTCTCATCAACCTAGTGAGAACCTGTTTCAAAATAAAAATTAAAAAATAGGACTGGGGGTAGAGCTCAGAGGTAGAATGCCCCTGGGCCCAATCCCCAGTAATGCACACACACACACACACACACACACACACACACACACACACAAAGGACAAAGAAATTAAGTTGACATCAAAGTTTTAGAGTTACCAAGCAAACAGGATATGGAGAATTAAAGAGTTTTAATAAGGAAAAAAACCTATAAAAACAAATTTCTGTTAAGTAGTTCTTAAAAAGGGGGCAAGCGCAATCCAGCTTAGATTTACAATTAGAAAAATCATTTCATGGATCTTATGAAGATTATGGGAAAGAAAACAATCTAAAGTTCTGGAAATGTGACAGTTTGGACTATCTGGGATAAAATTTCAGGATGGAAAATTGTCAAGTTCAGTCTGAAGAGACATGTCTTCTAGCATAAGAAAAACAGTGATTTCTTTAGGTTTTTTAGTGCTTTTTGAAAGAATTGAAGCAACTTAAAATGAAGATGGAAAGTAATAGACCCTTGACTATTAATAAGGACATGTTTATTTCTTTAATCATTAATCAGTCCTTTTTCATTGATTCATTTATTCATCATTCATTCATTTATTCATAATATAAGGATCTATTATGTTCAAAGTATTATTCCAGGTCCTGGATAAACAAAGATTCAAAAGTCAAAATCTGTTCTCAAAGAACACAGTTTAGTTAAATGAGAAAAAATAATTTTAATGAATTGTTGTCTGAACATAAAGCAGATTAGTTCAAAGAGTGAAGAGAATAATTGATTTATTCAGGATTAGGAAAGCAAATTGATCAGGAAATGCCATATAGTTGTAGAGTTCTTAAGGTACTTTAAAGAAGAAATTTTACAACTAGGAAGACAAATGAAATTGGTTTAGCCATAGGGAATAATATATTCTAACAAAGGAGGTAAGAAACCACATAATGAACCATAATGCTTATTCATTAATTTTTTAAAATCTTTATTAAGTGCTTTCTATTAGACACTGGCAATGAAGCCAAAAAATACAGAGCAACTTTTGCTTCAGCAAAATTTAATGTAAAAACCGACAAGTAAAATGAAGTGCAGTAGTCCCCCTTATCCACAGGGGATACTTTCAAGACACACAGTGTTTGCCTGAAACCATAGTCAGGAAGTGCCAAACTGTAGATATTATATATATATATATATATATATATATATATATATATATATATTTTCCTATACATACATACCCATGATAAAGTTTAATTTATAAATTAGGCATAACAAGAAATTAATGAAAAATAATAAGGTATTAAAACATACTGAAATAAAATGGATACCATCACTACTCATGCTGCAGAACAGTTATTATGTAAATAATGATTACTTGAACACAAACACTGTGATACTGGGACAGCAGATCTGATAGTTGAGATGGCTATGAAGAAACTAATAACCAACAGGCAGAAAGCATATACTGAGTGAATACACTGGACAAAGAGATGAGTCCTATCCCTGGAAGGATGGAGTGGGATGTTGTAAGATTTCATCATGCTACTGACATCTGGTACAGGGCATAATTTAAAACTTATTATTTCTGAAAATTTCTATTTAGTATTTTTCACTGTGTTTGACTGTGAGTAACAGGAATTATAAAAGCAAAACTGCAGATAAGGAGGGACTTCTGCAATTTCTATTCCTAATGATAATTACTAGAAAGGAGTAATACAAGGTTTTAAGGATGGACGGCAAAACCCAATTTTCTCATTTGAGATATATTTCACAAAACATTTTTTAAAAAGTAAAAACATGAGAAAATCCTTTATGAGCACTGCATATATTGTTTTGGCTCCATTCTCTCTAGTTTTTGGTACACAAATTATAATAAGCTAGACATTTTGACTGTATTCCACATGTAACTTATACATTTTTTGTGTTACCTAGCATAATTTTTATTTGAATGCTTCACCAATCCTCTTTGATGTAATTTGAATATTCTTAAACCCATCCAATGAGTCTTTAATTTTAAATATAATAAGTTTCAGTTCCAAAATGCATTTGTTTCTTTTGTACATATTATAAACATATGTTAAAATCCTCCATCTTTTTACTTCCATTTTTAATCATTTCTTTTTGTGTATACATATTATAGTTATGTTAAGATATGTCTTTAATATCTGAATCAATGATGGGTCCATTTGGCTAAACTTTATGCTATTTTTTCTGGAATTGAGTAGTAATTTGTCATCCTCCTGTTTTTGTTTTAAAGATGGGTTGATTTTACATTTTCCCCTACTCCTAAGGTGCATCACTTATTCTGAGGGAGAAGTTACTTTTATAGACCCTTAGCAGATATTGAAACACAAATTGGTTAAGAATCAAAGTTTATTTTGTTTGGTCAGAGTTGCAACTCAGGACATGTAAATTTTAGGCAGGCTGAAATGTGCTCCATGATCTTAAAATTTTCAAACAATTTCTAAAGACAAAAACCACAAATGAGGAGGGGGTTTACATGAGTTTTTGTCAATAATTTAGATTGGTGCTGACAGAGTAGCAAGCTGTCTTATAAGAAAGGGAATGGGTATATAATGGTTTGGATTTAGAATGCCCCCCAGACCTCAAGGAAACAAGGTAGCAATGTTGGAAGCCGGACTTCATTGCTAAGGCAGCATGTGGCCTTGAAGATTGTATAGGGCCTCTCTTCCCCCTGCTTGCTGTCTGCTTCTGGACTACACAATGTGAGAGTGGAGCCTTGTGATCCATCTCTCTGTGTTTCCACCTTCATGCTCTGAGTTCCACAAACCCTGGCCTCACATGGACTGAACTCTGATATCTCCAAAAAACTGTGAACAAACACATCTTTCTTCCTCTAAGTTGTGTGGTAAGGTGTATTTGTGGTGAGGTGGTAAGGTGTATTTGTGGTGAGGTGGTAAGGTGTATTTGTATTACAGTGGTGAGAATGTTGACCAAGACAGAAATTGGTACTGGAGGAGTAGGGTCTATAAGTCTGACCATGTATTTTGTGAGTATTTGGAACTGCTTTGTGAGAAGAAGTTGGAAGGGCTAGAAGATTATTAGCAAGGTGGATGGTAGAGCCTGTGCTCAGGAGATTTCAGAGGGCAAAGAGGACTCCATAGGAAAATGGAGTAAAGGCCATACATGTTACATTCTGGCAAAGAACTTATCACTTATCAGCATTTTGCCCTTGTCCCTGGTAGGATAAATCTCAAAACAGCAAAGTATCTAAACTGTATTATGGACATTGATGTCCACATTCAGCAGATTGTACACTGAATTTCAGGAGTAGAAAGTAAAGCAGACAGACTATCAATTTGCAGTTTGGCCAGAAAGACATGAGTAAAGCTGGGGCTCAGAGAGATGGTGTAGTGGAAGAAAGTAAGGTTGAAGAAGGAGGAAGCAGTGGCCATGATGGAGACAAGACCAGCAGTGGTTTAGATTGGAGTGGGTCCAGTAGCAACCCAGATGGAGGTTGACCCAGGTGTGGTGATTGAAAAGGACCCAGTGACAATGATTAAAGAAGGTGTGACTACTTTTCCTGTTGGCAGTTCATCTCAGCCCTCAAGTAATTCTGGCTTTGCTGGGGAAAAGGGGTGATGGGGTCTTCCTCCCAAATTTCAAAGGAAGGCCTGGGAAGCAAGGCAGAGTGTTTCAGTGTCAGAATCCCTGTGAGAAGGCCCAAATGGGGCAATTTGTGAAGCTGTGATGGTGAAGCCAATGTTGCAAGGAAAACCCCTGATATTTAGAGATGCCAGAAATGTGGAATGACCATGAGGAAATGTTGCAAACTGCAAGCTATGGAGACAGGCTAGAAGAGGGAGTACACCATCCATTGCAATCTACCCAGCCATAGGAACAGGGCTTCCAAAGCCCCTTGTAGACCACATCTCACCACCATGTGCCCTGGATACCAGAAGTGGAACTGCAGGATCAAATGCTTGCCTTGCTGGATTTCAACGCTGTTTTGATCCCATTCCTTCTTTATATGGCCCCATTTCTCCCTTTTGAAATGCAAGTATTTACTTTGTGCCATTGAACATTGGATGCATGTAACTTGCTTTTTGTTTTTACAGAAGTTCATAGCCAAGAGTTTGCCTTGACATCAGAGGAGACTGGACTTTGGACTTTTGAGTGAACCTGGAATTGTTAAGACTATGGGAACACTTGGAGATGGACTAAATGCATTTTCCATTGTGAGTTGGCTGTGAGGTCTATGGGGGCACAGGTGAGTGTAATGGTTTGGATTTAGAATTTCCCCCAGCCCTCATGGAAACAAGGTAACAATGTTGGAAGTGGGGCTTGGTTGCTAAGGAGGGGTCCCTGGGGTTGTGGCCTTGGGGATTGTATAAGGCCTCTCCTCCTGCTCCTCTCTCTCTGCTTCTGGCCTCCAGGATGTGAAAGTAGAGCCTCACACTCTGTTTCTTCTTCCTGCTGCCATACCCTGAGTTCCACAAACATGGCTTCACAAGGACTGAAACCAATATCTCCAAAAAAACTGTAAACAAATACATCTTCCGTCCTAAATTGTGTGGCCTGTTGTTTTGGGTTATAGCAGTGAGAATATTGATTGAGACAGGGTAATTTAAGGAATGTACTGTAAAGCTATTTTCAAAAAGGAACAAGGAAAGATACCAAGCAGTGGTAAATCTGGGTCATATGGTGGTTCCATACCTAGTCTTTTGAGGAAACTTTATACTGATCTCCTTAGTTGGTTGTACTAATTTACAATTCCAGCAACAGCATATAAGAATTCCTATCTCCCTACATCCTTGCTAGCATTTATTATTCCTTGTATTCTTAATGATTGCCATTCTAACTGGAGTTACATGTAATCTCACTGTAGTTTTGAGTTGCATTTTCTTGATTGCTAATGATATTGAAAATTTATTTACTGGCCATTTGTAGTTGTTCTTTTGAGACATATCTATTCAGTATAATTGCTCATTTTAATTGGGTTATTTGTTTTTATAGTGTCACTTTTTTAAAGTTTTTTAAGTATTCTAGATATTAGTCCTCTATCAGAAGAGTAGCTGTCAAAGATTTTCTCATATTCTGTATGCTCTCTCTTCAGACTCTTGATAGTTTCCTTTGCTGCACAGAGCTTTCTAATTTGATATCATCCAATTTATTAATTCTCAGTTTTATTTCCTGAATTTTGGGGTCTCATTGAGGAAGACTCTACCAGTGTCTATAAGTTGGAGAGATGATCCTATGCCATTTTCTAGTAACTGCAATGTTTCTGGTTTAATTTCTTTGTCTTTGATCCATCTTGATCTGACTTGCATGCAGGGTGAGAGTTTGGGGTCTGGTTTCACAGAATACTATAGTAATACATGCATATTCATGCTTATAGCAGTAAGATTCACAATATCCAAATTATGGAAGTAACTTATGTGACCATCAGCAATGAATGGATAACAAAAATAGGGTATGTATATGTAATGGAGTTTCACTCAGCCATAAAAACAACAAAATCATGTCATTTGTAGGAAAATGGATGGAACTAGAGAATATTATGCTAAGTAAGATCAGTCAGTCCCAGAAAGTCAAGGGTGGAATGTTTTCTTTCATATGCAGAAGCTAGAGAGAAAATAGGGGAAAAAAGGACTTCAGGTAATTGAGGAGATTAACCAATAGAATAGTGGAAGGGGAAAAAGGGAGGGAGAGAGGAGGAAGAGAACTGATGAAAAAAAAACAGTTCAAATTATGCTATGCCCATGTATGAAGGTATCTGCTATGCTTTGGATTTAGAATATCCTCTCGACTTCATGTCATAGACAAGGTAGCCATATTGAAGGTGGAGCTTGATTACTGAGGAGGGGTAACTGGGGATATATATATATATCCCCTCCCCTCACTTTCTCTCTCTGTTCTAGCCTCCATGCTGTGAGTGTAGAGTCCCTCAAGATGTGCTCTCTCTCTGTTTCCTGCTGCCATGCCCTGAACTCTGCAGACTTCACCTGGCCTCACATGGATTGAAACCTCCAGAACTGTGAGCAAATAAATCTTCTTTCTTCTAATTTGTGGTTGTCATATATTTGGGGCCACAGCAGTGAGTATGCAGACTGAAACAGTTATCATTACCAGTGTCTCTGTTATGTAAGGGAAAAGGTGAGTAGTGGGGTCAAACCTGAAGGGAATCACACCAAGACCTATGTGCATGCTTGTATGCCTTTGAACCTTTCTAAATTGTATAATTACAATGCACCAAGAGAGTATAAAAAAGGGGGGAAGAATATGAACACACCAAATTCTTGGGAAAGGAAAAGAGTTACGGACCAGATGAATATAGTGACTATCTGTGGAATTGAAATATTCTGTTCTATTGAAAGCTATAGCTCTCAGCACATAAAGTACAGAATGCAGCAAGTTGCACAGCATCAAAGTTAGAGGTAGGCAGATGTGACTGAATCATGGTCTCCCATATCTACTCAGCCCAATATTTTGGGGTTCCTCAATCTGATTTCATGTGTTTGATTTTAATTTATCCACAGTTAAAGTATATCTCTTATTGTTACCCATCATTTCTCAAAACCTTGAGTTATTTTTCCCTGGAGCAAGGCCAATAAGAGTACCAGAAAATAACAGGACAGAGTGACAGGTTTTTATTCAATGGTCAGTGAAGAAAGAACTGGGAGTTCTGTTTTCAAAGCTTCCCTCATTCCAGTAAGCAAAAGGAATATGAGCATATAGATTTATGGGTTTGGGAGGGACCAGTGGACAGATGAATGGGTGGAATAGGAATATTTATGATTTTACCAGGAAGGAGCCACTTCATCTCCAAGAACTCTGTCTCAATAGCCAAGAGTTTACCTTGAGTCTCAGAGGAGATTTTGGACATACTGATCACATTTGACCAGATCAGGGGAGAGGTGTCAAAGAAATTGTAAACTGTTATGGTGGTTGCAGGCAGGAGTTTTAGTGGAAATGCATTAAAATGAAGCTTGCATAGGAGGATTGATTGCAGGTTTAAGGAAAGTCTCAGCAGTGTAGTGAGATGGTTTGCAACCTAGAAAGACCCTGTTTCAAAACAATAAATAGCGCTGGGCGTGGTGGCGCACGCTTGTAATCCCAGTACTTTGGGAGGCAGAGACCGGAGGATCTGGGTTCGTGGCCAGCCTCAGCTCTCTCTCTCTCTCTCTCTCTCCCTGTCTCTCTCTCTATATATATACCTAGTGAGGCCCTCCGCAACTTCGTGAGACCCGGTTTCAAAATAAAGTATAAAAAATAGGGCCGGGGGTGTAGCGCGGAGGTAGAACGCCCCTGGGTTCAATCCCCGGTACCGCAAATAAATAAATAAATAAATAAAAACACCTGGGGGTGTAGCTTGGAGATAAAATACCCCTGGGTTCAATTTCCAGTAACACACACACACACACACACACACACACACACACACACAGAAGTTTGAAAGGGAAAGGCAAGATATCGTCCAAAGCAGCTCAGACCAGTTTAGTTTTTGCTGAGTCCAGCAACCTACTTGCAAATTCCTGGTCTTGTTTCCTATAGTCCAGATGTCTCACATCTCTGAGGTTGTTCAAGCATCCTAAGTAGGTGTGCTGATCATGCAGGAGTGTTTGATGCAGGATGAAAGGGAACAGGTGATGAGGCAAGAACAAAGGGAACAGGGGGGTCTCAGATGGGGTAACAGCACTCCAAGTTCATGATCTTACAGGTTTTCAACTAAAACCTCACAATTTTTACTGCAGTTTCTCCACACCTGTATGTCCTTAGAGCACAACCTTGCTTTCTAACTCTGTAGCCTCTGAATTCTCTATGCAGCATTTCATTCACCCAACCATTGTGTTCTGAGTATCTTAGGGTTATGCTTTTCATATGTACAGCTCAAGGTCAAAAAACTTGAGTGTCCATTGTACATAGTTTTAAGGGCTCCTTCTCATTAGTTTTTCTTCTATGGGTTTGTGTTAAATTGTAGTCATTTGATTGAACTAAACATCTCTCCCAGTCTCCAGTTAGGCTGCAGCTTTTTACAGGCACTCTAATCCTCACACCATGATGTGGAAATATCCTTGAAGAAAAAGCTGCAGTGAAGATGAACAGTCCATCTTAAATTCCCTCTGTCAAGGATTACAGCCCCTCAAGTGCCATGCTCAGTTTTATAACACCTTCAAAGTGTGGTTTAAGTCAGTTTAGGGTATTTAGTTGTCTTTCCGTAAGTGAATTGGTCTATTAACCTGTTGCTGGGGAATGGGAGATGTTTTCTCTGAACTGATTCTGCCTCACTGCTGCACAATCATGGTGAACCTGGATTAGAAGCAGTGGCCCTCACAAATGGTTTTTGTCCTTCCTTCATATTGGAGATAGAAGTGAGGCAGGGAAGATTTCAGCAATGGCTACTATTCTCATCCCCAAGTCAACCATAAAGGGAGTTTTTCTAGAGTGTCCTTGATTCACTATGTAAAATTCTGGTGGGGTTCCTGGAGAAAAAAGAAATGCAACAGTGTGAGAACCTCTGCAAGACTGTCCTTTACAGAGTCTTCACACTCTCACTTTGGCCTATACGTGGCCTTCAGCAATTCATTAAAAACGTCTAGTTTAATCTGCCCACTGGCTTATTATACAGGAGGCATCTGCCTCAGGTAATTAAATGCTCACTTCCTTTCCCTCTTTGCAGATGTCTGTTGTTTGCATCCCTTGCAACCTCAGTTCTCTAAGAGATTAAAATTGATAATTGCAGTTTGTCCAGCTTTTTTGTCCTTGTGAGACTTTGTTCAGCTTTCTACTTCTCTGAGCTAAAAATAAGAATCTAGAATATATTTTTTTTTGTAAAATGTCCCTTCCAAATTGACATGAAAGGAGGGTAGAAAACATTCTTACTCCATCAAATACATTTATTAATACACAAAATAGAAGAAAAGATTTAAAATTGCTTACTTGACAGGAAAAAGATAAATAAATTGTATTAGGATTGAAAGTACTTTAGCAAGCCTGGCAGCCTCAGCTCTCTCTCTCTCTCTCTCTCTCTCTCTCTCTCTCTCTCTCCCTGTCTCTCTCTCTCTCCTTAGTGAGGCCCTCCACAACTTTGTGAGACCCAGTTTCAAAATAAAGTATAAAAAATAGGGCCGGGGGCATAGCGCGGAGGTAGAATGCCCCTGGGTTCAATCCCCGGTACCGCCAAAAAAAAAAAAAAGAAAGAAAGTACTTTAGCCAGGAGTGGTGGCATACACCAGTAATCCCAGTACTTGGGAGGCTGAGATAGGAGAATTGCAGGTTCAAGACCAGCCTTAGCAACTTAGCAAGTCTCTCAGCAACTTAGTGAGACCCTGTTTCAATAATAAAATAAAGTAGGGCTGGAGGTAGAACACTTCTGGGTTCAATCCTCAGTACCCCAAAAAAGTACCTTAAAGATAAGATCAAGTATTCTCAACCAGGACAAAAATTACTTGCAAAATCATGTCTCAAAGATAACTGAAATATTCTTAATAATGGGTTAATGCATTTTATTAAATACAAAAAAATACTATGCCCCAAAGTTGCTAATTTTCACTAATGAAATTTGTATTATAGAGATGCATCTATTTATATTACTCATTCCTAAAGAGAATGATCTTGCTGCCTAGTTTTTATATTGGAAATTTAAAAAGATGAACCACTAAAAATCAGTCCACACATTTCAAAATATTAAGATATCAAAGACATTGAGAACATGCAACTTGAAAATATATAAATATATAAAATTTATATATTTAAAAGAGTTTAATTATGATCAACTCATATAATTGAAAGAAATATACCTATATAAATGTAATCCCTTAAAATGTAATTGTACAGGATGTTCAGGTTGACTTAAGCAAAGAATAAAATAAGTGAGTTCATTTTCAAAATTACCTTGTCCTAATTTATTTATTCCTGTATACCCATTTAATTGATTCATCCTAATGGGGTACATAGCTATTTTATCCTCAGTACCAAGCTCAATACACAGTATAAATTTGATGCTTAATTCATATTTGGTAAATAATTGGATGAAGGACATCAAATTGTTGCAGTTTGACTATCATTTGTGCTATAGTGGGTCTTCTGGGCTTCTCTATAACCATTACAACTAAAATTTATTCTATCTCATTTTCTCTTCAATATTCAAGAAAGAAAAATTAAATTAATTCAATATAAAATATAAATGGTTACGTTGATTTTAACATGCTCAATTTTTCTGAAAGTAAATACCATATTTATGTTTTTTCATATCCTCAGGGCTTGGAAATGGAGTGTGTGTGTGTTTGTGTCTGTGTGTGTGTGTGTGTGTGTGTGTGTGTGTAGGTGTGTGTGGTTTGATTTTTTCAGTTCTGTGGACATAATATATGAATTATTGGTTGCATTCTAACTATGAATCTGTGTTTCTGTTTTTTTTTTCAAAATGGTGATTTCTTAATATATTATTTGGATTTTTTAATTTTTTTTTTTTGCGGTACTGGGGATTGAACCCAGGGGCATTCTACCTCCACACTACACCCCCGATTTTTTATACTTTATTTTGAAACTGGGTCTCACGAAGTTGCGGAGGGCCTCACTAAGGAGAGAGACAGAGAGACAGAGAGAGAGAGAGAGAGAGCTGAGGCTGGCCGGGAATCCGGATTCTCCGGTCTCCACCTCCCAAAGTACTGGGATTACAAGCATGTACCACCACGCCCAGCTGGATTTTTTTATTTTTAATGATTGCTATAATTTTTAAATACTCTAAGATTCTTTTTAAAATAAAGGTCTATTGTATCATTAAAATTTCAAGGTATTATATATCCCACAATTTAAATTCATTTTTTTTTGAGGTACCGGGGATTGAATCCAGGGGCGTTCTACCTCCACGCCACACCCCCGGCCCTATTTTTTATACTTTATTTTGAAACCAGGTCTCACAAAGTTGCGGAGGGCCTTACTAAGTAGAGAGAGAGAGAGAGAGAGACAGGGAGAGAGAGAGAGAGAGAGAGCTGAGGCTGGCCGTGAACCCGGATCCTTCGGTCTCTCCCTCCCAAAGTACTGGGATTACAAGCGTGCGCCACCACGCCCAGCTAAATTCATTTTTAAACTTAGAATTAACTGTTGATTACATAGCTAGTGTGACTTCTGTAAAATAATCAAATAATTTTGAGGGTCTTGACAGCTCATGGAGACTAAATAATGCTTATTTTTGTAACTGATTTTTTCAATTGATTTCCCACAATTGAGCATTTAAGCATTGAGCTTTTGATTTGATCTTTTTATTTCTTTTTAATCAAAGACATTAGTATATGCATTTGAGCAGTCTATACAAGTTCTAAAATAACAAAATAACTTCAAGAAAAAAAAATTTCACTATATCTTAATATATAAATATTCATAGTTCTTCAACCTATCAAAATTTGAAGTTCTTAACTTCCACTTGTACAGTAGAATAATTTTGCAACAAAAGAATAATTATCTGTGTATGATAGTACTCCATCTGCACATGATAGCGCTCCAGAAACAAACTATGCAAATAAATGTGTTAAAAATGGGAAATGATGTTGAGATAGATTATAATATCCTTGAAGATATTTCTACTTTTTCCTAAATTTCAGTGTAATGTCATAGAACAGATTATTAATAAATAATTATGTGGCATTTTAAGACGATTATCATAACCACCTATGTTAATAAACATCAAAGATGAGATTAAATCAGACAGTCAAGAGAAAGGTTAAAAGCCTTTTGAAATACAAAATACATTTATCCAAATAATTCTGCAAATGGTCTCCCATTTCCCCTCTGTCAAAACAATAAGCTATCAAATTAAAATATATTCCCAGTGGTTGGAGGTGGAGCTCAGTGTTAGAATGAGTGCTTAGCATACACAAGGCCCTGAGTTGAAGCCTCAGCTCCAAAAACAAGAGCAACAAAGACAAAATACCTGAATTCCTCATGGAATGTTATTTAAGACTCTGATCTTTCTAAGTTACCTGAACCTAATGATGCAAACTCAGTTTTAAAGGAAAATGATATATATATATATATATTTTTTTTTTTTTTTTTTTTCCTGAAACAGTCTCACTATGTTGCCAACAGTCTCTCCATGTTGCTGAGGTTGTCCTCCAACCTGTGATCTTTCTGTCTCAGCCTCCCAAGTGCTGGGATTACAGGCATGTGCCACTAAGCCCGGTGAAAGTAGTTTATTTTGTTAATGGGAAATAGCTTTGCATGTCCAAACATTATCTATCTCTCTCTAGCTCCTCCCCCTTCCCAATAATAGCTACACATATGTTCCAGGCATTGTCTTAAGCATTTTACCTGTATCTACTGATTTAATATAGACTATAAACCTACAAGTTAGATATATTTCCATATTTCATATGAAAAACAAGAAACAGAAGAGTAATTTAATCTAAGTTAAAGAAAATAAATAAGCAAAGGATTTTTAATTAATCTGTCATTGTACATCAGAGTAAGATTCATAGTGAAACATTCACATATGCATGTAACATTCTTTCGTCTGTCCCCAGTCTCTTCCCCAACTCCTTTCCCCTATTCTTCTGGTCTCTGTCCTAATTTTTTTGCGAGGTTTCTTTTCTTTCCTATCTTCTCTCTAGCTTCGACATGTGAGAGAAACATGTGGCCCTAAGGTTTGAACACACCTCATCTGGACCTGCAGACTGTGCTCTAGGTTACTTTCAATGCTGCCTTAGAAACCCAACGAGGCCATGGGTAGATTTTCTGTACCCTCCTTTCACCAGAACTTCTTAACCTTGTATAGGAAATGTGATGTAAAATAGGTGTGAACTAAACCTTACCAATTGCAAGATGGTAATCATTAATCAAAAACTTTTATTTGGGGGAGGATCTAAGATGGCGGCAGAGTAAGGACACCGAGAGGAGCCTGTCTCTAAATTCTCTCGGGTGCTCCAAACGGAACAGCCATACAAATCCCACACGACTTCCGTGGGGGATAGCAACTAAAGACAGTAACATTTAAGAATACATAGAAGCCCACTGGTTAATACCCAAACTGAAAAAGGGAGGCGACCAACCAGAGACGGGGGAACAATAGCCCCGTCCCGGATCGGGTCGCTAGACCAGCGGGAAACTCAGAAGATCAGGAAAAATCGCACAACCAGCAACCTGAGGCCTTTTTCACAGACATCGGAAACACCATCCACAAGATCGGACAGCCCCAGGACAAAAGGACGGAGAGGAAGACTGCCATCCACCTACATCGTAACCCACGGGTCCCCCGTGCACGCGGCGGGAGAGGTGAGTGCTAAGCTGCACAGAATAACTGAAAAGAGCCCCCCCAAAAAAAAAAGAGAGGGTGGGGACGCAAGCAATCTGTGGCTGTAGCCACACAGGAAAAGCTGAGGGATAGAGCAGGTCTGAAAGCCCCAGACTAACGCAGCACTCCCTGGGGAGCGCGGCGTCCCACCTCTGCATAGGGACACCCCAGAGGGACTCGGCAGCAAGCAGAAGTGGGAAGCTGAAAACTTCAGTGCTTCCCACTTGCAACCCAGATAACCCAGGAAGGTTTCGCCCCCAAATGGAAAGAAAGGGCCGGCAGTGACGCCTGGCACCCAGGCTGAGGGAAAGAGGGGCATGCAGTGACAGAGAGGTGCGGCCTTCCCCCTCCCACTCAGTACCCTGCCGCAAAGTGCAGCCGCTGAAATAGACTCAGAGGGACTCGGGATAGGGAAGCCAGAGCCCCCCGCCTGAGCCAAAGTGTAAAGAAAAGCGGCCGTGGGAGGGCCGCAGAGCACGCATCCGCATCTGCGCCGGGGACAGATCCGGTGGGACCCCGCTGGTGGAATAGACTTAGAGGGACTCGGGATAGGGAAGCCAGAGCCCCCCCGCCTGAGCGAAAGCGGAGAGAAAACCGGGCCGTGTGCGGGCTGCAGAGCACGCATCCACATCTGCGCTGGGGACAGATCCGGTGGGACCCCTCTGGCGGAAGCAGAAAGCCCCAGCGCCCTGGAAAGTTTTCATCCCAAACGGGAAGTGAGGGCTGCCCACACTGAGCGACACCCAGGCAGAGGGAAACAGCACCAGTGGTAGAAAGGCGGGGCCTTCCCCTCCCGCTCAGTACCCTGTCGCAAGGTGCACCCACTGAAATAGACTCAGAGGGACTCGAGATAGGGAAGCCAGAGCTCCCCGCCTGAGCGAAAGCGGAGAGAAAAACCGGGCCGTGTGCGGGCTGCAGAGCACGCATCCACATCTACGCTGGGGATAGGCCAAGAGGGACCCCACTGGCAGAAATAGCCAGGATCAGGCATACAACTAGGAAAGCCCGGGGGAAACCCTGCTGTAAGGGGTGGGGGGGTGCGACAGTGTGCCACTGGCCTGCACCCAGCTGCAGGGGGTACACATCCAAACAGACACAAGGTGACTTGGGAACTGGGCTCCAGAGATCCCCGCTTGAACTAAAGCGCAGAGGAAAGTGGGTCGCGCGTGGACTGTAGAGCGCAGGCAGTAGAGCTAGCCTCCCTGCCTGCACCAGGGACAGTCCTGAAGGGACCCAGCGGCTAGCAGAGAGGGGACAAAAAGGTCCACGGACCTGGACATCTGGATCTCATCAACAATTCCATAGCAACAAACAGAAGGGAACCTAGAGTAATTACAACCCAGTACCAACAATCTACTGGCAGAACAACAGGGGAGTGACAAGGGACACAAATATTGAAGAACATATTGACAAACACAAAACAGAGAGCCAGGAATAACCACGCAGGAGAGACTAGCCACCTTCAAGACACACCTAGCAATAAATACCTACATCCAGAAGAAGTGACTATACAGGGAGAGTGACCAAGCACAGGAAACTCACAGACTAAGAGAGAGATACCAAAGGCAACAAAGATATAAACTTAAGAAACCTGAAATCATGGGAAGGAG